>CAUYQG010094469.1:0-26521 GCA_963574415.1 Tarsius wallacei
TTTATTAAATAATGTCTCATTCTCCCGGGTAATTTTGGGCAGTAAAATAATAACCAAAAAAAAAAAAAAACTATGTAGCTCAGTTACAGAAACATCTGCTTTAGTCTTAAGACTTAACATAAAAAATAACTAAAGTTCAACATATTTAATTTAATTCCAAAATGAGAGAGAGAGAGAGAGACAGAGACAGCGACAGAGCGAAACGAGGTATAAATTAACGGGCACTTGGGAGTTTCCTGGTTACAGAGTGAAAAAGGATTAGTACATTTCTTTTTGGCCACATACACAAATGGTAAAATAGACTTTATTTTTAAACATCCAGACTAAGTGCTTCTATGATTATTTGTAATCCAATTTCCATGTTTACTTATTCTTGCAGCATAATTTTTCTTTATACCTGGGACTCTTTTTGCACAATATAGATTATCTATCTTCCTTCCTTCCTTCCTTCCTTCCTTCCTTCCTTCCTTTCTTTTCTTTCTTTCTTTCTTTCTTTCTTTCTTTCTTTCTTTCTTTCTTTCTTTCTGTCTCTACCATCTATCACCTATTCTGATCTATCTATCTATCTATCTATCTATCTATCTATCTATCTATCTATCTATCTATCATCTATCTTTCTGTCATCATCACCTATCCGTTTTTAGTGATATAAAGTTTTATATAACCCTGAGCTATACCCTCCTTTTTCTCTAATGGTATTTCTTATTTGGTATAATTATTTCTTGAGGTTTCCTAGTTTTAATTTTCAAATTGTATTTTGATACTTTTTCCTTTGACAACATTTTTAATCATGTAGTATAATTAGTTATACTTAAGTAAGCAGAGAACTACAAATGAGCTGATTCTCTAAGAAAATGTCCCTGCTCATAGATTGATATCTCTAGTGAGTGTGATTTGAAATCAACAGACACCACCAATAATATCATTATCATCATTTAATGATTTCTTTGTCCTGGAATCCAGAGAAGAAAGTAGCAGATAGGTTATTTTCCGCATGTGTTTGTTTTTAATTCAGCATAAGTATAACTTCTAAGTTAATGTTGACTGATATGTCTCCCATTCAATGCTAGATTTATTTTCTATGAGTTGTGAAGTATAAGTGAGGCTTTACTACATAAGTAGGTTGCATAATAGGTGAAGTTTGGGATGCTAGTTGGCCCTCTTTCCTCCTGATAATGGACCAGGTACCTGGTGCATTGCCATGTGCCACCTCCCTCCTCTATCTCCCTCCTGTATCAGTGTCCAGAGTGTGCCAATCCCACCCTTGTGCTTGTGTGACCAGTGAGCAGGGCCATCTTATGAGCGAGAACATGTGGTATTCTGTTGTTTCTATAATAGTTCACCTAGTATAATTGTCTCAAGCTGCATCCGAGTTGCTGTGAAAGGCATAATTTTGTTCTTCTTTATGACTACATAATACTCAATCGTGTATATGTAACACATTTTCTATATCTAGTCTACTTTTGATGGGCATCTGGGTTGGTTCCATGCTTTTGCTTTTTGAAACATACTGCAATAAATATGTGTGTGCAGGTGTCTCTTTTGTAGAGTGATTTATGTTTCTGTTGGTATATTCCCAGAAGAGGGATTGCTGGGTCATATGGACGCTCAATTTTTAGTTCTTTGAGAAACCACTACATTGCTTTCCACAAAAATTGAGCTAGCTTGTATTCTCACCAACAGTGTATAAACATCCCTTTTCTCCATCGCCTCGCCAGCACCTGTTGTTTTTTGACCTATTAAGGATAGCCATTCTTACTGGTATTAAGTGGTATCTCACTGTAGTTTTGACTTGCTTTTCTCTGATGATTAGTGAGGTTGAGCAATTTTTCATATTTGTTGGCTGCTTGTATGTCTTCCTTTGAGAAGTGCCTGTTCATGTCCTCTGCCCACTTTTTAATGGGCTTGTTTGTTTTTTCTATCCCATATGCAAAAATAACTAAAAATGGATTAAGAACTTGATTGTAAAACCTCAAACTATAAGAATCTTAGAAGAATACCTAGGGAATATCCTCCTAGACATCAGAGTAGGCAATGAATTCATGGTTAAGTCCTAAAAAGCAAATGCAACAAAAGTTAAGATTGACTGATGGGACCTTATCAGACTGAACAGTTTTTGCCCGGCAAAAGAAATCATCAAGAGAGTAAGCAGACAACCTATGGGATGGGAAAAAAATATTTGCAAGCTATACATCTGACAAAGGCCTAACATCCAGGATCTGCAAGGAACTCAAACAAATCAATGCTAGGTTTTAATAAAATGTCGAGTTCTGCTGTGAATTACGCTTAAACCATAAGCAATTCTTGGAATTTTTTTTTTTACTTAGAATTAAATATATCAGATTGAGGTTAGTGGCTTTTGAAAGGATGCTTGTTCTTATGGTTCACTACTTTTGTCACTTTAGCTTTCCCCATATATCGCTCTATATTTGTTAGTGTGTAGTTACCTCCATCTGGCTGACATAAAAGACTCAGTTTAGCTCTCAGATCACTTTAAGATTTGACACAGTGGGCTCAAGAGACCAATAATGTGAATGAAGACACATGATCTGAAAGCATTTACAGCTCCATAATTTTGAAGGTTTAAACATTAAGTGTATATATTCTTTCTGAAAGGAGGAATATTAGGGAGTTGCAGCCATCTTTTTGTTTCTTGATCTTGTGGTATTGCACAAATCACATTATATTTTTGTTTACTTTTGTTGTACCTGCATTTTGTCTTCTAATTATAGAACTAATTTAAGGGCAGAAACTTTTCCTTAAATTTATCTGTACCTTTAGCATTTAGCACAGTCTCTCATGTATAAGATGTAAACCTCAATCCACAAGCAGAAAATTTGTGTTGTGGTTGAATTTAATTTGTAATTGAGATCTTCATTCCTTGGAATGGCAAAAATAAAGTGGCATTGCATTCAAGCTTTCTCTTCCTTTGTCTAGGGGTTTGTGGAGTAGGAGGTAAGAGATGTGTGGTAAGATCAGGATGGTAAAGGGTTGGGAAGAACATCAGGAAGATAGGTGGCCACACATGCACCTATCAACTATTGGTACTTCTATAGCTTTATCTCAGCCTCAGGAGAGTAAACTGATTGCATCTGTATGGTTCTTTCTTCCTGTGCTCAAAGCCCTGTTAGGTCCATCTTCTTTAATGCATCAGAGATGATTTGATTTGGCTACTTTCTTACTGTGCTGGGCTATAAGAAACTCTGTGAAGCTTTGTACCTAAATAATTTTCCAAATCCCTACGAAGGACAGGTTTATATTCCCTCATTCCCTAGATTTATGAACTTATTTGAGGGTACTTGCCTTGGTGCAGAAAATTTTGCATCAAGTTGGGCAAGAAGTGAAGTGTGGGTATCAGGGAAGTCTAGTTTCTACTCCTCCTGTGTTTACCCGTGTCTTTTAGATCCTTTGTTCAAGAGTTCTTCCTGTTTGTCCAGGCCTAATGGCTTAAAGTTTAAAAGTCAAAGGGAAACAATTGCAGATTAGAGGGCCACAGAACAAGAAAATGTGTGCAAATATGTGTGTAACATCTCCAAATATTGCCCTCCATTAGTATTTAAAATGAAATACTCAAGAAACAGATAATGCCATTAATGATGACTAATTTATGGTATCTTGAATACCTAACTTTTAATCAACATCATTTGTATAAGAAGCTAAATTAATATGTTCTTTTTTGTGTTATTATGTATGGACTATCTTATCTAGATGGGTGATAAATGGGCACAAAATAACTAGTTTTAATTTAAAAACTCTCTACATGTGTACTGAACCATGTTAGGACACTCGTTTATCTTTTCTCCATCCTACTTGTCTATCTCAGCTTTAGGAAGAATATATTATATTTTGTTATAGCAGACATAGATTTCGCTCTAAGATCAAGGACTATCAGAGGGGGACCAAGGAGTTAGCTTCAATTCAGGTGACTACAAATGATATCTTGGAACAAATAGTTTTATTGCCATAAGGATAATATAATTGGAAATTGAATATTGTGCAACAAATTAATGATCGTAAGATGGCGGCGAAATGGGTAGTAAGTTTAGCAACACCAAAAACAAGCCTTGAATTGTTTCTAATTTGAAGTATGACTTTAGACTAGTCACTTTTTTTTCAGTTTCAGAAATAAGGTAGGTCAGTTTTGGTAAATAATTTTTCAACACTTCATAGATTTCTGTAATTTTAATAGAAGGCAAAGAGTTTCAGCTAAAAGCAAATGCTATACGTGTTAGAAAGTCGACTTAGTTTTTTTCTTTAATGATTATAATCTTCCTAACATGTTAAGGAAAGATGAACAAATCTAGGGACTAAAATACTTGAGAATTAGCTTTTTTTTTTGACAGTGGTAAATTCTGGGTAATTAATGTCCCTAACTATGTTTATTTTTTCATTTTACTCATAATTCTATTTCACATATAAAGACAATAGCAAAATTTCACTTTTATATAGTTGTTTGGAAAGAAATGTGTGCATTACAGACCATTAGTATTAATCAGTAACAACATCTTAAAAGTTCAAGGCATCGTTAAATATTTGAACTGAGTTTATCATTTGCCAAGCCACAGTATTATTACTTCAGATGTTGCTATTTTTTTTCTTTTATTTTTAATAAACATATAATAATCATACATATCTTTGGGATACAGAGCAATATTTCAATGCATGTATACAATGTGTAATGATCAAATCAGGATAGTCAGAATATTGATCACCTTGAGCATTCATTATTTATTTATGTTGTGAACATTCAAAATCCCTTCTTTTAGCTTTTTTGAAAATATTGTTTATTGTTATTTTAAAATTCTACCTGCATATGGAAAAAAAGCAGAAGCTTTCATTATTAGCCCTTAGTTAATAATATATGAACTGTGGTTTATACAAAATAAATACTTCAAATAAATAAGATACTTTTATTTTCTGTAAAATACCAATTTCCAATCTTTTTTTTTTTGTTTATTTATTGTATTTTAGAGATGTGGGGTACAATTCAGTATTAGTTAGATAAGTGGTCATCTTTTTTTCTTTTTTTTTTTTTTTGAGTTGGAGTTTCACTCTATTGCCAGACTGGAGTGCAGTGGCATGCTCATGGCTACCCCTCCTGGGCTCAGACGATCCTTCTGCCTCAGCCCTCCAAGTAGCCAGAACTACAGGCATGCGCTACTACGCCTGGCTAATTTTTTGATTTATTGTAGAGACGAGGTCTTACCATGTTGCCCAGGCTGTTCTCAAACCCCTGGACTCAGGCTATCTTCTCTCCTCAGCCTCCCAAAGTGCTGGGATTCCAGGCTTAAGTCACCTTGCCTGGCCTGATAAGTGGTCATCTTACGGGTAAAGTTTAGGCCTCTCTTTGGTCCCCAGATTGCCAGATTTGCGATCAGGTACCCTTATTGATGTCATGTGCTCCCCCCACCCTTTCCATCCCTGGCAGCATCTGCTACTGCCAAACCCTTTCTTACAGTGTAATGATAAATGTTCAGGGTCTGCTTATAAGTGAGAACATGTGGTACTCAGTTTTTTGTGATAGATCACTGAGTATGATAGACTCTAAATCCATCCAAGTTGCTACAAAGTCCATAATTTTGTCCTTCTTTATGACTGCATAATATTCTATTGTGCATATGTACCACATTTTTTTAATCCAGTCCAGTTGTGATGGGCAGCATGGTTGGTTCCATGATTTTGCTGTTGTGAATAATGCTGCAGTAAGCATGCATGTGTGGGTATTGTTTTGATAGAATGATTTAAGTTCCTCTGGGTATATTCCCAGAAGGGGAATTGGGGTCATATGGAAGGTCGATTTTTAGATCTTTAGGAATCACCACACTATTTTCCACAGAGATTGTATTAGTTTACACTCCCACAAACAGTGCAGTAGTATTTCCTTTTCCCTGTATCCTCTCCAGCACTTGTTTTTTGAGTTACTGACCATGGCCATCCTGACTGGAGTTAGGTGGTATCTCAGTGTGGTTTTAATTTGCATTTCTTTGATGATTAGTGAGGCTGAGCATTTTTTTTCACGTATCTGTTGGATGCTCGTATATCTTCTTTTGAAAAATGTCTATTCATATTCTTTGCCCACTTTTTTTTTTTTCGAGTTGGAGTCTTACTCTGTAGCCCAGTCTGGAGTGCAGTGGCATACTCACAGCCATCCCAGCGCCGAACTGCTGGGCGCTGGCGATTCTTCTGCCTCAGCCTTCCAAGCAGCTGGAACTACAGGCATGCACTACCACACTCAGCTAATTTTTGATTTATTGTAGAGATGAGGTTTCACCAAGTTGCCTGGGCTGATTTCGAACCCACGGGCTCAGGCAATCCACTTGCCTTGGCCTCCCAAAGTGCTGGGATTACAGACTGAGCCACCAAGCCTGGCCTTGCCCCCTTTTTAATAGGGCTGTTTGTTTTTTTCCTTTGGAATGCTTGAGTTTCTTGTAAATCCTGGATGTTAGGCCTTTGTCAAATATACAGTTGGCAAATATTTTTCCCATCATGTCTCCCCACCCTCTTGATGGTTTTTTTTTGCTTTGCAGAATCTTTTCAGTTTGATGAGGTCCCACTTGTCTATCGTATTTCTAATGGCACTCACTTTTGGGGATTTCATCAAGAATTGGCTGCCTACTCCAATGCGCATAAGACTGTTTTCTGCATTTCCTTCTAGGATTCTTATAGTTTGAGATTTCATGTTTAGGTCTTTGATCCATCTAGAGCTGTATTTTGTGTATGGTGATAGGTAGGGGTCTTGTTTCAGTTTTCTGCATGGGGTCAGTTAGTTTTCCCAGCACCATTTACTGGATAAGTTCTCTTCTCCCCGGTGGTTGTTGGTAGAGGCTTTGTCAAAGACGAGTTGTTAAGAAATTGAGTTTTTTTTCTAGAATCTCTATTCTGTTCCATTGTTCTATATGCCTGTTCTTGTACCAGTACCAGCATGTTTTGATTATTGTAGCCTTACAGTAAAGTTTGAAGTCAGAAATTTTGATATCTCCTGCTTTGTTTCTTTTGCTAAAGATTGTTTTGATTTCCAGGTCTGAGAAGAATGATCTTGGTAACTTAGTGGATATTGCGTTGAATGTGCAGATTGTTTTTTTGGTAGGATGGACATTTTAACAACGTAGCTTCTTTTGACCCATGAGCATGGAGTATTTTTCCATTTGTTTGTGTCATCTTTGGTTTTTGAGCCGTGTTTTGTAGTTTTCATTGTAGAGGTTTTTCACTTCTCTGGTTAGAGAGATGCTGACATATTTCATTTTTCTGTGGCTATTGTGAGTGTGATTGTGCTTTTTATTTGGTTCTCTACTTGCTTGTTGTTGGTATATAAGAATGTGACTGTCTTTTGCACATTTATTTTGTACTCTGAGCCTTTGCCAAAGTCCTTTATCAGTGCAAAAGATTTTTGACAGATTCTCTTGGGTTTTCAAGGTATAATATCACATTGTCAGCAAAGAGGGATAAATTAATTTCATCTGTTTCTATTTTTAGTTGGAGTCTCATTCTGTCATCCAGGCTAGAGTACAGGGACACACTCATGACCACCACACCCTCGACCTGCTGAGCTTAGTGATCCTTCTGCCTCAGCCTTCTGAGTAACTGGAACTGCAGGTGCATGCCACCACACCCAGCTATTCATTTTTTTTTTGTTTCCTTGAATCTTTTAATTTCTTTTTTTATTTCAGTGTTGACCCAGGAGTTGTTCAGTATCGTGCTCTTTGGTGTCCATGTCTTTGTGGTTTTGGGGGTATTTTTTTTGGTGTTGATATTTATTTTTATTCCACTGTGGTCTGAGAAGGTGCATGGCAGTATTTTGATCTTAGAAATTTGATTATGCTTGATTTATGACTGAAGATGTTGTTGATCTTGGAATAACATTCCATGTAGTGATGAGTAGAATGTATGTTCTGTGGTTGTTGGGTGACATGTTCTGTAGGTGTCTATAAAGTTAGGTACCAAGTTAAGGTTCCTGATCTCCTTGTTGATTTTTTTTGCTTCAATGATCTATCTATGGTTGTTTGCTGTGTGTTTATGTACCCAGCTATGGTATTGATAGAGTCAATATCTTTTTAAAATTTTACTTAGTAGTTGCTTTATAAAAACTGGTGCTCTTGTGTTGAGTGCATATTTGTTTAAGATGGATATTTCTTGTTGATAAATTGTGTCTTTTATCATTATGTAGTGTCCTTCTGTATCTTTTTAAAATTTTTTGAGAGTTTAAAGTTTGTTTTGTCTGATATTAAGATCCCAACTCCTTCTTCTGTGTTCCATTCAGCCGAAAATTTGTCTTCCATTCTGTAACTTTGAGTCTGTGAGAGTCCTTTGTACTGAGATGTATTTCCTGAACACAGTAAATTGATGGGTGATGTTTTATTACCCAGTTTTTCATTCTGTGTCTTTTCAGTGGTGCATTAGTCCATTCACATTCAGCTTAATTATTGAGATGTGAGAGTTTATTCCTGTCATGAGGCTCTTATGAAGGTCTTTGTTGTTGTTGCTGTTTGTTTATTTTTGTTGTTTTTCTTTTGATTTTTGGGTTGATATATGTACGTGTTTTCAGTTTTGCAGTCATGACGTATGCTGTGCTGACTCTGTTTTCCTGCATTCTTGGGAAGGGTGTGGTCAATCTTTTTTTCTTTCTCCTGTGTTTAATACTTTCTTAAGCATCTCTTGTAGAGTTGGTCTGGAGGCAGCATAAACTCTTAGGGATTGAATGTGTGGAAAGGATTTTAATTCTCCATCTCTGATGAAGCTTTATTTAGCTGGATAGAAAATTTTGGGTTGGAATTGTTTATCCTCGAGAATTTTGAAGATTGGATCCAGTCTTCTCTAGCCTGTAGTGTTTCTGTAGATGAGTCTGCTGCTATTCTAATTGGTCTTCCCTGGTAGGTCATCTGACTTTTCTCTCTTACTGCCCGTAGGAATTTTTTCTTTTATATCTACAAATTACTATATGTCTAGGAGTTGATCTTCTCATTTGATGTCTTGCAGGAGTTCTCTGAATCTCTTGTGATTGGATGATCCTGTCTCTGATGAGATGAGGGAAGTTTTCTTGGGTAACTTCATGGAACGTCTGTTCTAAGGTGGTCTCTGTCTCTCTTTCTACCTCAGGAATGCATAAGTTTAGCCTCTTAGTATAATCATACATTTCTTCAAGTTGTAATGGAAGGAGCTATGGATACGAAGCAATCTGCATATCACAGTATCTACTGACTGGTGTTTGGCTCCCTGAAACCCACTTCCCACCACCTTACTGTCTGTCTATGCAGTGGGACCATGTGTGTGCCTTCCCAATATGGCCACTGCTAGGTCTCCCACTTGGCCTTCACATGTTCATGCTTGATCTAGTGTAGGGGGAGGTGAATCTGTCTCTCTGGTATTATGCATCCAGAATATTTTCCCTGGGCAAATGATGGGTGATCTTAGAGGTGTATGGAGATAGCCCCTCAGTCTCAGGATGCAGGCTTTTCAGAATCGGGTGAGCTAGAAAAGGTCCCTGCTCAGTTCAGAAAATGACCTCAGTCCATGTCTTATCCTCTGGCAGGGCTCAGCTTCATATTTCCTCCCTTTGTCTTCTCCACAGTCTCTGCTGTCAGTGCCTGGCCTGTTGCCACAGGTGCTGGTGTGGGCCAGGTGCCAGGTGGCGAGAGACTGCTGATCTCTGCTTCTTTCTCCCAGGAAATGACTGAAAATTGCAGTTGCCCCAAGAATTGTAGATGTTCCTGTACACCAAAGCCCAATTCAGAGCAGTGGTAAGTTTCACCTGCTTCTGCAGGTTGGCTCCAGGTGCTTGATTGCACTTCTCCCCTCGGTTGGACATTTGCTCACCCACTTGCACGCATATAGGTATGTGGATTCATCCTTATATCTACTCACCTATGCAGATACTCACATACTCTGACAGTTTTTGTTGCCATCTTGCCCATCTCCCAATTTACCAATCTTTAAAAATTGCTCATGAAAGCATGATGTTTTTAGAATAGAAGGGCATCATGTTCTCAAGCTCCTCATTTGGCCACACTGCAGATTAGTGGTGCTGTGGGAATAAGATTCAGGTGTTCCGATTTCAAATGTAACACTCTCCTAGTCACATCCTTTACTCTGGCCTTCCTGCAGTCTTTTCTGTGATCTCCTTCATTCCTACTTCTTTAAAAGTCAGATTCAAGCTTAAATGCTCTTCATCCTGAACTCACCACTCAATGGTTAAGCTTTCTCAAAATATTTTGTACTTTTCTTTTATAGTACTTAATCATAATTTGTAGTTTTATATCTGTGTGTGTGTTGTATTTATTTGATTGGCATCTGTCTTCCCAAATAGGGCACAATTCATTTGAGGGTAGGGATTTTGGCATTTTTCGGTCCCTCTCATTCCTCAGTGTCTAATACAGTGTCTGGCAAATAGCACACAATACATTTGCAATGAGTAAATTAAGATGTTAATGAATGAATGAGTGGGTCCATGATGACTGAAGAAATGTATTCTAGGGTTTTACAAATGATGTTAGAAATTTACACTGTCCACATTCACATATATATTTGATAAAAACATTGAGGTTCATCAAATATCTGAACATCTAAAAGCAATTATTCTAAAAAATTAATAATAATTCAATTATTAATTTATTATATTTAGCTTTCTTGTCACAGAAATTGAGACAAAACAAACAAACAAAAACCTTCCTGTGGACCCTGTAGTCAAAGACATCCCTGGTGTTCATATACATTTATAAAAGTATAGCATTTGAACGTAGTGGATATATAAATAATGCAAAATTTTGATGTAAATACTTATGTTACCAAGAAGCACTTAGAGGTTACAGGATCTAAGGTGTTTTGGTTTAATTTTAAGAAATAACTTATTTACTTCCATGTGCCCTGCCACCACCTATTTCAAAATAAAATATTTCTGTCAGAGTAACTCAACACTTGAAATCCAAGCTAGATAACTCTAAGATCTTATATACTATACATTCTTAGAAATTATCATTAAATAATTCTGAGCCAGATTTGACCACTGCTGAGGTTTTATATTCTGACTCTAAAGAGTTTCAAAATTAGTGAAGATGTGAAAGAGTGAGAGGGAGATACACCGGGGCTGTACATGACTTGTCACTTATTGCAAAATGCACTTGCAGTAAATCTGAAAACTCTTAACTTACTAGTTATAATATCCACTTTACATTATTGGCTTGATTTGCTTCTTTAGAATTTAATAGATTGCTGCTAAAGGCCTCACAGTTTGCATTGCACTGTAACTTGCTCTGTGTTCATGGATTGTCTTCAGGGACATCTCTGCTTGTTCCAGTTGTTGACACCTCCCTTTGGTTATAGCTAATCATGTAACATAGTTTCTGGCATCCCTTCTGCAGTCTCCTACTTATGATCTTAATTGCAAGCTTCTGTACTATTTCATGGCTTGCAATCTTCCAATCTTTAAGGATTAGCTCATAATTTGATTGTTTTCAAGAATGTGTTTTAGATTGAAATAGGTTGCAATAGTCCATTTGAAAGGGATTGAATAGAATATCAGCTTGATATCTTAAATGCCTGCAGTGAATATGGAGAGGGGAGTTTTTACTCAAATTCATCAGTCACTCTGGGTGCTGATTATCCCAGTAATGCCCAAAGCAGCTATAACTTTTCTCTTTCCGAATAGCAAATAAGAAAATACTTTACTTAGTTTCTTATGAAATTTCACTGAAGATCCCAGAGATGAAAGGTATATGATATGTTTGTGTAAGTGTCTGTGTGTACACGTGTGTCGATGATGGGGGTTGGGGTTTGGAGTAGGTGTATTGTAGTTATGGTAGGAAAGGTGTGGTGGAATAAGTCAAGCTCATGAGATGTATGGTAGTGAATACTATGCATTCCAAGGTGGTACAAAAATGTTTAAAAGAGCATGATCGTTGTTCCATGCAGGGATGATGGGTGATAATTTGTTGAGCTTCTACTCTGTGCCAGGCTATACACACTATCTCAGTCATTCCTCATTTAGTCCTGTGAGGTTTCAAAGACAAGGAGCAGGAAACAAAGCCTTTTGCAAAGTTAAATCTCTTGCCCATGCTGGCCTGATGGTCTGATGACTCAAGCTGCTGCTTCTTAAAGTGCTTCTGGTACATGTTTTTCTTCCTCACCACAATGCATTTTTTTCATTTCTTGAAAGGGAAATGCATATACTTATGTAAAAGATCAAGTTTCTTAAGTTTATTGTGCAGAAACAAATCATAAGGTTTAGCCACCAGTCATAAAGCAGAAAGACCGGCCAAGCTCCGTGGACTACAGTATTGAAAGAAAGAAAACAAAAGGGAGCTCTGTAGCAGGAAGTGTGAATATCACACATTGGGATGACATTCCAAACTGGAAGGAGAATGTGAATCAGCCCAAGAAACAGAAATAAAATGACAGACCCCAGTGTGAGCCTGTGGAAGTAATAGTGTCCAACTGCTTTAGAAAGATAAACACCTATTTGTGATTTTCTGGGAGCTTCAAAATTGTCAACATGAAAACATGCTTGTAATTATGCCTAACTGAGCTCCCTCATTTTGCACATGCATTCTTTTCTTTCTCCAGGCTTTCATAGAGTGCTAATCAGAATATTCTTTACAATAGAGCTCATAAACTTTTTTGAAAAAGGTATTATTAAAAAGTTTTATTAGGATTTCTTCCACCCTTATCTTCTGTACTGAAATTCTCAATATCTTAAGAGTCATGGCCCCTGGGTTAGGAAAGATTTATTTTTTTCTCTAAAAAGAGATTTGGAAAATTTAAGTTTGTTTTCAGATTTTAAAGAATGAAATTATGACATAATTCTAATTCAAGACATGTTAAAGTTCAAATATACTGCTTACAATTTTTACTTGTCATGCTTTGGCATGATGGAACCATGTCCTTGTATAGAAAAGATGTATGAATCAGGTATGATGAAAGACAATAAGCCATAAGAGGCTAATTTTTGGAATCCTCAGAGGGTCTTTGAAAAGCTACTTAGAAAGTGACAGAGCATCTTTCCATTTTGCAGTGCTCAGTTGGAAGCATTACCAGTCACAATTATGTATGTGACTGAAGCGGTCTTTGTCATAGCCAGTTTCCAAAACAGCCACAGAAGTTCTGAAGGCCCCATCAGTTAAACATGATGTTCTCCAGCATATGCCCTCAGTAAGAGGGCTGCTAGTTCAGAGAAAGATACATCCATACTCCTCTCCTCAACTAACCTGTCCCTGAGGCCCTCTTTTGTCTCCTCCACTTTCCTAGCCTATCAGTTGTTTCCTATCTTAGAGCGTCCTGTCTTTCTCCTGCTTCATGTTGATCCCCTGGCAAGTATGTTTTCTCTTTCATACTTCACTTTGATTCCTCTGTCAAAGTCATTCAAATTTATGGCCATCTCCAGCATTCAATTCTTCTAGAATGGTTTTCCATCCATTTGGGAATATTCTCACTCCTTTTGCCTGCTATGTATGATATTGAAACATTGACATTCTTTTATTTTTCCATCAGTTTTCTTCTTTTACACTTTACTTACTCAATAAAGGCATGACTTTATTGCATTTTTTACCTTGGCTTTTTTTATTGGTCCAGTGTTTTCTTCTTGGGTAATTTTACTCACTCCCAAGGTTTGGCTATGAGCTTTGTATTCATGATTCCCCAAGGTACACTCTCCTGAGCTTCAAAGTGAACTTGCTACTGGGTGGACTTTTAAAATATCTTTGTTCTATAAAACTCAGTGTGGTTTGTCCCCAAACTGCCTTTTTAAGACAGTCTTACAGTTAGTATTTGTGTCTTGTGTAGATTGATGGCTTTTTCTCACCCAGGCTAGACAACAAATGGATAGGACTCCATTTTCTTTTCCTCATTTGTCAATTCCTGGCAATTATATCTTCAAAATGTTCCTTTTTTCCATCTCTATCTTTTAATTTCTACTGTCATTGCCATGGGCACTACTGCCACATCCAGTTCTCCAATCTCTACTGTGTTTTCTCCTTTAGTATTTTCTCAAATGATTGTGGTAGCTATTACTCCTGTGTAAAACATATGTCTACCATGTTCAACATATCAAAAACTTAATTATGTGCGATGGTGTTTTTAAGATCTGAACCCATCTTAATTTACAGTGTCTTTTCTTCATGACATCTCTCCAAAGACTCTATAGCTGACAACTTAAGTATGTTGTATGTTTGTGCTTGTGTGGGTTGGCTTTTTCTTCTCTTCTCCCATCTGCTTAGCTCTTCCTTATGCTGTAATGCTCAGGTTAGACGCTGCCCTGTTCTTGGCACTATCCTGAATGAGATCAGGCAAATGGATACATTCTCCTCTTTTATTATTTTGTATGTAAGTATCTGATGCATTTTTATAGTCAAACTAGTATTACTGTTAACTTCATGCATTTCCTTCTTCACCGATTGTAAAAATGTAAGTTTAAGGAGAGAAATTAGGAGATTGGGAAATCTGTAGAGGAAAGATTTTGGGGTCTTGAGAAAATAATGTAATTTTAAAATTTCATGTTAAATTGAAATAGTCATGTCTAGATCAGAAGGCTAGGCATAGGTTTTTAGCATATACAAGCATCTTAAAAACTCATTATGGCCAGCAATAAACTTCCATAAGTATATAACAGTTGGCTGCAGTCAGCCAGGTAAATGATTCATTGTTTGGGATATTGCTTCAGCTGAGTATTTATTGTGGAGGAGAGGTAAGAATGATCATTAAAGTTGATTCTTAGCAATAATATGATGATGATGATGGTAACATTCTTCAGTGAGAGGAGAGAGGTAGAAAGAGAGGAAGAGACAGAATTAAAGTGAGTGCCTATTATTTTAGAAGTGCTCTGGTCCTAGGAAAGTAGGTTTAGATGTCTTAAATTTTGTTTCCTGTTATTTACTGGTTCCAGGGATATATATGGGATATATATTTGTTCGATTGATATAATTTTATTCTACTGAGCACATTTGGTAACAGAATTCTACAAGATAATTCGTGAATTCTACTGAGAATTGAAATATTTGCTTTAGAACAAGTATATTTTGCGTGTTTTTTTCTTTAAAAATGTGATTAAATTTATAGGAAATAATCTACAATCATGTTCATCTTTGTTTTAGAAAACTGAATGCTATAAAAAGAAAAAATAATCTGTTTATATTAGTGCTACTTCTCTAAGTCTTTTTTTTTCTGTAAGAGTTGAATGTGGCATAGCATAAAGTCACAGCCCAGTCAGAGACCAAATAACTCAATTGATGACCAGGTTTGTAACATCATGGAAGATAAGCTAAAGCAATATTGTGGTTTATGTCATTTCAGTTGCACCAAGTGGAAAAACTTTCTTCTGTGAAGCCTCAACTAGAATGATTTGAGCTTGTCAAATTTAATTTAGTACAAAAATCCAACTTCCTTAACCTCCAAAAAATTGTGCCTTATGTACTTTTGATTGTTTTCCTTAAACTTATCAAATTCCTCATTTCAATAATAAAGGCAATTTCTCAATATCCATCTTATTCTTTAAAGCCTGCTTATTTCTGTTGCAATGATTTCCTTCCATTACATTATTTCTAAGATTTTCATTTAACATGTCAATGTTGTCAGGACTCTTATTGCTATTTTTTTTTTCTTCATTAAAACATAGATTTTAGAACTTTAAATTATTGTGGACAGTTAAGGGATTAGATCTAGGAGGTTGTTTTAATGGAGAAAATATAGTTCCAATGAAATAAACATAATGCTACCTTCTTTCACAGAGCCTGGTAGATGGCAGGCAACTGATAGATACTTGGATGAATATGAGCTTGATACTGTTTTTTCATATTAATTTTGAGCAAGTATTTAAGTGGTATGTGTATGTCAAAATAAGATGTTGTGAGCTAGAATGAGTGCATACTTTAAGGTATATTTGTTTAAAATATCATGATTTTTAAAGGAAATACACTTAAACATACTTTTATACATATCTATCCTATTTAGATAATTCTTGTCCTGAAGAATAATCTATCATTTCACTCTATAGAGTACACTTGAAAAGGAAGTGAATTATTTTTTCTCTATCACCTAACTCCCTCTAACCAGAACAGAGTACATTGCCTTGCTTCTATGAATTGGTCTAACTTGTAGAATAATAATCTCTTTCTAGAGATTTTGTCAGAAGAGCAATTCTTCCCAGTAACCAAAGTGCCATTTGTCCATAGATGCAATAATAGATTGTTCATAACCTTATAGTTAATTTCTTTGTAAGCATCCTAAAAGAAAAGCCAGTTTTAAGCTCCAGTGGGAATTGAGTGTAACTTTGTAGAAAACCAGCCTGAAAGGCCATTAGAGAGACCAACTCCTAATGTTTTAAAGGTAATTGTAAATCCATGCAAAGGTATTGCATCACATCTAATTATGTGAAGCAAAATATGAAAATTATTTAAAATATACAAAAGGGAATTGTCCACATTCTTGGCTATAAGTTAGGTCTTATGAGTTACTTCCAATGGTTATTACCTGCTTAGACTTTGAAGAAGGGTATATATTATATAAAGATTTTAAGGTCATAGGGTTTTTTTTTGTCATAACCTACCCCCAGGAAGATAAATGCTACTTTAGGTCAATTTGTTTGATATATTTATTCTCTTTTCAGCAATGTAGAACAGCTCTGAATGGGCCTTTTATTTTTAATGTATTTTAATTTAGTATTTTAAGTTTTTGAAATATACTTGTTCCATGTTTTAATTTGCTATATACCAGTAATAGTTGAGGTTAGTGGGTAGTTTGTAAAGAAAAAAAATGCATTTCTCCTGAAACATCCAAGTGATTTTACTTATAAGAGTAAAAATTGTTATTATGTTTGGGGCCTTTTAAAATTCTATTTTGGTCTTGTGTGTTTTAGCCTGATCATTAGGTATCGTGTTAAGATATTTTACTAGATTAGATAGGGGTGAATTAAAACTTGACTGTCTTGCGAAGCTGATAGCAGAATACAAACTCATAACATTTCAAATTCAGGAGATTTGTGATATCTATTTAATATTTAATTAAGTGTGTAAGTTAAATCACATGGTTTTTACGTTTGCTGACTTTTCCCTCCCCCTACTTCCTAATTCTGTAAACACTTTTACTTTGTAATAGTTTTAAATATAGAATTACAGAAAGGTTGCAAAGATATAATTTCTGTATATTCTTTATCCATAACCATGGCATATTTATAAAAATGAAGAAATCATTCATTCTTACATTATTATTAATTAAACTCTAGGCTTCGTTACCAAAGTACCTGTGGTTCAGTGGAAATCCTGTTGCTCACAGCATAGAAAGCCAGTCACTGAGACAACAGGTTTTTCCAGGGAAGGATTTTCCTTGGGTGATATCAACCAAAGAGAATGAGAGATTCATTCTCAAATCTGTCTCTCCGTCTCACTGAAATCAGAGGTTTGTATAGTGGAACTGTATAGGAACTGAGGAGGGGTAAGGTAGAGGAGTTGTGACACGGGGTCTGGTGTATCACTGTCTGGATATGGTGCTCTGGTGGGTTTTAGTTACTTGATACTATGAGTCTAAAAGTTGGTTTCCAGAGAAAGGAACTCAGATAAGACAAATGTAAATCTCAAGCTTTATGAGCTGGGAGGATCAATTTCTATGTTTATTCAAAGAAACACGCCTGTAACCTTTATTTCTATGGGGAGGTTGGGCTGGTTTCAGCTTTATTCAGATTTCACCAGTGTTTTTACCATTGTACTTGTGTCTCCACTAGTGTTTCACAAATGCCCTAATGTCATTTTGTGTTTAGCCATCATGTGTCCTTAGTCTCCTCTGGTTTTTGATAGTTTCTCACTCTTTCCTTGTTTTTCACAAACTTGACCATTTTGAGTACTGATCAGCTAATTGTGTAGCGTTTCTCCCAATTTGGGTTTGTCTGATGTTTTCCTCATGATTTAAGTAGGAAGAGTACTACAGAAGTGACTTTCCCTTGTCATAAACTCCCACCAGGGGTACTTGCTGTCAACATGCTTTACACTGCTTAATCTTGATCACCTGGATGAGTAGTGTTTCCAGTTTCTCCACTGTAAAGTTGCCTTTTCCAGCCCTTCCCACACTCTGTTATTTGAAGTAAATAATTAAGTTGTGCCTATACTCAAGGCTTCCTCTCCATTTTTAATAACTCAGTAAATATATGATGAAAATTTCCTTATCATTTGTCCTGAAGAGAATTTTAACAGCACCTATCATTTCTTGTGTGCTTTCTATATCCAATTCACCATGCTAAATGTGATATATCAATACTTTCCCTTAGTCCTACAAACCTTTGAGATAAATATTATTTTCTTTACAGATGTGGAAACTGAGTCAGAGGTTAAGCAACTTGGTCAAAGTCACACAGAGCAAAGGCATGAACCCAGCCCTTTTGGGTACTAGAGCACCCACTATTAACAGTTAAGCTATACTGCCATCTTGATAGACATCACAAACCTCACCAAATTTGGCAGTGAAAAATGTTTGCATACTCTTTGTCCTGGCTTCTTTGTTGTGTTAAAAGGTGCATACTTGGGCAATTATTTTTATATTAAAAATATATGTAACAAAAATTCACCTTTTCTAAGAACTATATTACTATGACAAATGCTGTGCTCTCATATATAAGGTAGATGTGGAATCTGAGGATGACTGAGTGACTTTTTATGTGCAAGTGCATGAGTATTAAAGAGATTGAGTACTTTTGACAATTAAAACTTCTTCAGCCATCCATTGAATATTTATCCTGTGGGTTAAAAAAAATCAACAGCAATAACAGATGTAGAAGAAATATGACTCATCTCCACAAAGCCAGTGATCCTCAGCCTGTTGTGTGAGCTAATATATGACTGACTGGTTTAGTGACACTGGTTTTGAGTGTCTAGGAAAAAGTTGCTAGTGTTAAATTAATTTTTAAGTTAAGGTGAAATGATTTTTTAAAATTAGAGAATTTCAAAATGCTTCTTGAAGTGATTATAGAAAAACTACGCACAAGAACAAGACTGGGAATTTCTGTTTAAAGGATTCCTATTTTGTTTTGAAATGCCAGACAAATTTCTCTACTTTAATTAATGTGTGTGTGTGTGTGTGTGTGTGTGTGTGTGTGTGTGTGTGTGTTCTAATTGTTTTGCTTTAGTATCATCACTAATTCCTCATCATTCCACAGCACTCTATTTATCTACATAATTATCAAGTCTTACGGAGGTAACTAACTCTCAAAGATACCTACTCTCCCTCACCCCCTTGCATTAGTTTAGGTCATCTTCCTCCGTTTCTTAAAAAAAATGCAGCAGTTTGCCACCTGGTCTTCCTACTTATATTCTTTTTGTTTTCTCCTATGAGAAATATCTTCATCTTGTGACATTCATGCTTATAAATTCCAGTACCTCCTTATCATATGCAGAATTGATAGTCAAAGATATACACAAGTTGCTTAGCATTTTGAAACCTATGCAATGGTTCTATCTTAATTGCAGCCATTACCTTCTTGAATACTGTATTCCCACAACATTAAATCTAGGTTAGTTCAAATAAAGTATTGTGGTTTAATTTTTTCACATACAGTTTTCTTGTGGAAAATGGCTACTTCTGTAATCGTAGTACACACACACACACACACACACACACACACACACACACACACACATATGTAAATGTTGAAGCAGTTTCAGAGCACACCTCCTTCAAATATGCCATTTTGGCATAAGGATTATTTTGAGCTAAAGACACTTGAAAAACAGCAGATGCAAAAGGGCACTGTAATCTCCCTGTTTCTTCCTGAAAACAGGAGATTAAAAACTCCCATGTGAAAGATGCCCTTTCTATACCAGGAGAAAAGAAATAGTCTTCTACAGGTAGTAATAGCCAAGAGAATTATATGCAAACAGATCTTATTAAAATGATCCATACCTTTCTTTAGTCTCCCCCATAGTTCAGTTACAATTGCCTGTCTTTGTTCAACCTAGGAAAAAGCATTTAGGTTTTGCTATTTCTTTGGATCTTTATTTCCTTTTGAGGGTTCTCATGTTACGTAAAACTTATATAAATTTATATGCTTTTCTCCTGTCAATTTTCTCATGCTAACTTAATTCTCAGGCCCAGCCAGAGATCCTAGGAGGGCAGAGATACATTTTATTTTATTAAGAATCACAATAGCCTCCTCTACAATACTTGTGGATTTGGAGAACCATAATTACATATATCTCAGCTGACATTTAGTGTCTTCTGTATGCATGACAAAATAAGATGTATTTAAGTTGTACACCTTTACAATATTTTGCAATTGTTGGTAGGCGTTAATACCTTCTCTACTTGTCTGTAAATTTTTGAGGGCAAGAATCATGAGATATTTTATTTTATTCACAGTTTCTGTGATAGTGCTATGCATATTCCAAAGAAGTTTAATACATACTAAATTGAAATGTATGATTTGTTCAATGACTATATCTTAATTGATTATGTGAATCTGGTAAAATATGATTGATTTTAGAAGATTTCATAAAAGAGAGAGAAAAAGAAAATGGTTGCAAAGAGGAAGAAGAAATTTAGAAAACTTTAAGAATCTGGTAGTTTACATAACATGCAAAAATATATGAAAAAACTAGGAATTTATTTATAAAAAATTTTGTATTTATTCTTACATGTTTAAACTTCAGTCACCTTCCAAGTACTCTCCATTTGATGCAATAAACCTATCAAGACACTTTTCCCACTGCTCAAAACAGTTTTTGAACTTGTCAGTGTTGATGTCTTTTAGTGTTTCTGCTGTTTTTTGTTTCATTTCTTCCACAGAGGAAAAATGTTTCCATTTGAGGACTTTTTTCATCCAAGGAAACAAAAACAGTTGCTTGGGGCAAGATCAGGTGAATAGGGAAGGTGGGACATGGAGTTCAAGTCATTTTTGGTCAAAAACTGCTGACAGTATAATGTGAGCATGTGCACTCATAAATCACCCATCATGAAATGGGTAAATGAGTTCAATCTCCCTCCAAAAATTCACTGAAGCTGAACATAGTCTCACACAACAACACTAGCTGGTACACTAATGCAGATGGGTTCCTAGAACAGTTACCTAGCCAGGGCAGCCTGTACTACAAAAGGCCCACCCTCCAAAAAGATAATTCCAGTTTTGGGGGTCTCCCCTTGTATAGTCTACAGTTGAAACCAAAAAATAGGTTTTACTTGTAGTATAACCTCCTGTCAGCTGGTGTGGTTGGACCTGCATGCACTAATGTCTGTGAGTTCATGGCAAGTCTCAAAAGAAAAGGAAGATGCAATTGATTTGTGATGCTGCCATGGACACAGGTAGGGGAGATAATGCAAGAGAGGCCTTCATGCCCATGGGTACGGCAAGTGTAGGCTTTAGTTTAAAAGGAAAAAAGTGTCACTCAGCCATATGTACTAGTAATTTTATTTTATTTTGCTTTATTTTATTTTTTTGGAGTTGGAGTTTCATTCTGTTACCCAGCCTGGAGTGCAATCATGGCTCACTGCAGCCTCAACTCCTGGGCTCAGGCGATCCTTTCAAGTAACTGGGACTACAGGTGAATGCCACCACACCTGGCTAATTTTTTAACTTTTTGTAAAGATAAGGTCTTGCTATGTTTTCCAGGCTGGTCTCAAACTCCTGGTTCAAGCAATCCTCCTGGCTTGGCCTCCCAAAGTACAGTGAGCCACTGTGTCTGGTTGTACTAGGCTGGTCTCAAACTTCTGGCTCAAGCAATCCTCCTGCCTTGGCCTCCCAAAGTACTGTGTCCGGCTGTACTAGTAATTTTAAATGCATATATTAGCTATTGTGATTCTTAATAAAATGTATCTAAATAATTACATTCATAGTAGCTTCTTGTTATTATAGACTTTCTCAGTCAATGAACACTAAAATATTGTGTTAAAATGAAAAGTTTAGACAAATTAAATTTAGCAGTTTATTTGAACAATGATTCATGAATTGGGCAACAGAACCAGGACACTCAGGTAGGCAGTATTTCTAGGCAGAATAAAAAGTGCAGTATAGAAACAGCTGGATTGGTTATAACTTGGCATTTGCCTTATTTGAGCATGGGATGATGAGGCATTTGTTTTATATATATACAGTCTGAGCAGTTGACAGTCTGTGGTTTGCTGAAGCTTGGTTGTTTGTGATTGGCTGAGATTCAGCTATTTGTTACAAGAATATACTTTTTGTTACATTGCAGTTTGTTCCTATACCAAGTTAGCTTGCAGTTTGCTTGTAGAATTCAAGATACAGAAGCAGTGTTAGGCCAAATTTAATTTAACAGTTGATATTATCTAGGAATATGTGATTTTTTTCCTTTTCATGTTCAAATTGTTTCTTATACTCAGAAACAATAAAATTATTAGTTAGAAGAGAAAAATACACTTAGTAAATCAGATCTGATTTTCATAGATGTTGTTAAAGAAAAGTGACAAGATAATTGATTAGAAGAAATAAATGGAATATCGTATCCTGAATTTTATAAGATTGGTAGATGGGAGGAGTAACACTGATATAGTAATGTAGACAAAGCAGTTTTGCCAAGAGTTTTAAATAATTACAAAATGCACCTAATCTTGATTTTGCTATTATAACAACATATATTGAAACAAAGTCAATTGTTAATATTAATGTGAATTCATGGCCATTGTTTTTCACTGATTGTAAGATACACATATTTTGCACATTTTGGCATTTCTGAAATTGAAACACAGCTTGTAGTTGGTGGTAAATTTCAATTGCTATTGTGCAGGTGGTTGTCGAGACAATTTGTGTTGCCTTCACATTAATAGACTTAGTTGTTAAACCTAATGGCATGAGAGGACAACTGAAGTATCATGGAAGTTCAGTAAACAAACCTTGTGAAAACCACTAAAGGGGAATTTGTTTTCTATTTGTTATTTAAAAACTGTTTATTAACATCTTCCGGTGAGATCATGTCAACATCAAAACCTGCAGTATGTATGAATGTAAGAAGCTTGGAGACAATAGTGGAACTCTCTTTTAAGAAATTCTGCTTCACCAACTTGTTTGGTGGCATAAGACAGTGGTTCCCAACATTTTTGGCATCCGGGACCAGTTTTACAGTAGACAATTTTTCCATAGATTGGTGGAAGAAGGAGATGGTTTTAGGATGATTTAAGTTCATTACATTTATTGTGCACTTTATTTATATTATTATTAAGTTATAACATATAAAGAAATAATTATACAACTCACCATAATGCAGAATCAGTAGGAACATGGAGCTTGTTTTGCTGCAACTAGGTGGTCCGATCTGGAGGTTATGGGAGACAGTGACACACGAAGTGTGTTGCTTATGTCTAGTCTACTCTGTAATCTCATTTTGGTTGCTGTCATTGCAGATAACTCTGCTTCACAGAGATAGGATGTTGGACATGGAAGCAGGCTTTTCTATGCTGATCTGGCAGGAGGCAGAGCTCAGGCAATAATGCGAGCAATGGGGAGTGACTATAAATACAGATGAAATTTGCTCGCTCACCTGCTGCTCACTTCTTGCTGTGTGGCCCGGTTCCTAACAGGCTTAGACTGTCTATGATCCATAGGCTGGGGACCCCAGCATGGAGGATAGTTCTATATTTTAAAAGTGCTCAAAAACATTGATTACTTTGAATTGTAAAGTGTTTCAGAAAAATTAGACTATGTGTATGAAAAGCTTTAGAAATACACTTAATCTATTTTCCATAAAATTTTCAACAGGAGTTGGTAAAAATCTATGTATAAATAAGTCCAAAAAAGTCCTTTTAATAAATATAAATGTTATAAGTGATAATAAATCACATTGTTAAAGTTTTAAATAGTAGATGTGTTTTTTCTAGTGACATAAAATAATAGAACATTTATAACTGATGGCATCTTAAATTCAGTCAAATGTGGAAAATTTCTATTGACAGTATGTAAACCAAAATTTATTGTGTTAATTGGTATGTTATCAAAAACTATGAGACAGCATTAATAATATTTGTTGATTGAATGAATAAGTTATTTTAAGTGTAAATAAAATTAAAATTATTGAGAGAATAGAATACATCTCAAACATCTCTGAGTCATTAAGGAAATGCAGTCATGGGTCACATAATGTGTTTGTCAACAACAGACCACATATACAAGAAGGGTTCCATCAAATTATAAAATAGTATTTTACCATACCCTTTCTATATTTAGATATGTTTAGATACACAATTGCATTATAACTGTCTGCAGTGTTCACTACAATCACAGGCTGTACAAGCTTGTAGCCTAGGAGCAGTTGGCTGTACTATACAGCCTAGGTGGGTAGTAGCTACACCATCTAGCTTTGTGAAAGTACACTTTTGATGTTCACACAATGACAAAATTGCCAATCAGTGTATTTCACAGAATGTATCCTCATCATTAAGCAATGTACCATTGCACTGAACTAAGTTCAAACAAATGATTATTATATTTTATTACATTAAAATGATAATCCAGACATTATCCTCTGCAAGTCAGGTAATTTTGTTACTAAAGCAGCCATTCTGCAAAGTGGTAATGTAAGGAAAGTTTATTGCATTTTAATTCATAGCACCATAAATGACATGCAATAAATGCTTTTAACTATATGTAAGTGAAAATCTATTACATTAGATATTTTCCAAAAAAGACTCCTATTACTCAATGCAAATTTATTTGAATGATCAAGAATGCTGTGTTACATTGGAGACTACAGAAGAGGGAGGGTGGGAAGAGGGTTAGGGATGAAAGATCACCTATCAGGTCCAATGTGCACTAGTGGGGGTGATGAGTACTCTTAAAGCCCAGACTTCTTCACCACTATGAATTAACCATGAGACTATGTTACTACCATGTAATCAAAAATCATTTGTTACCCCCAAAGCTATTGAAATAATAAATATATATTTTTAAAGAATGCTGTTTTACAGTGTTGAATTATAAAATCAGAATGAAAAAATTGTAAACAATCTTTCACAAAATTCTCAAGCATTTAAAAGTTGTAGTGTTGCTGGGAAAGTAAGGGAATTTATGTTGAAATGGAAACTTCCAAAATTAAAATTAATAATGCTTTTTTACATTTTCCTAAATGAATCAATATCCAAAATATATTAACTGTAATTCTCAGCATTTTCTAAAACATCTGCAAAAATTTACAAGAAAAATTTGAAGAATGTCTTATTGATGTCAATAATTTTAGAATTGCTTTCCAATTTACGCTCAATTCCTATGAATTCCATGTTAATAGTACTAAGCTGACACAAGAATAATACTTGGAAAGACATCGTTTTGAAACTGATATATTTTTGCATGAAAGGTAAATCAGCTCTTTTTTAAAAACGGACACATTTTATCAAGGTGGATACGGATATTTAAAGACGATGTTTTTTTAATACCTGATTCAGTGATGGGAAGACCTTTGATATGGAAGATTAGAAACAAACTCACCCATCCAAAATCAAAGAATGGACACGGAGACATGGAGTATAGCAGAAGCAAAACTTTAGTGGTGGTCTTGCAAGATTTGTTGTCTGGTAGACAGGCACACCCAGGGCGGCTACAGCAAGCAATTTATCCCCTAGTGTGTAAATCCTTCCCCCGGCTCCCCATTGTCTGAGTACTTTGGGGTGTACAATCTTTCCCGGACGTTGCCTAAGTTCCAGTGTTTTCCCTTATAAGGTTATTCCTGGTTCCCTTCCCTGGTTAAGTCTCTATTTTCTTGAGAATAGTGTGTTGTTTTCTCATTGGCCCATTTCCATCTCCTGATTGTTTAGTAGCCCATCCAGAGCTGGTAGCTGAAGATTGCTCCATCTGCCAGCCCGCTTTTACAGGCCTTGAAAATGAACCATCAGAACGTTTCTTATAAATCCCCTTCTCTATTTCCTTATGCACTTTTGGTTCCATTTTCATTTTAGATTTTTTAAAAAATTGGCTTGAAATTTACTGACTTTTCTCTTCAAAATTGACTATAGTTTTCATGAGCATTAGATTATTTTGTGGGTACATCATGGGCATTTGTTTGTTCATTGTGGTTTCTATGAGTTTTTGTGTTAAGCCCCAGATACAGGAAATAACACAACATCTCATTGCCATTAAGATTCCTGCCACAATTATAAGAGAGGTTAGGACCAAGTCTAGCATTCCCTTCCATTTCTCAAACCATCTTTCTAACTAGTTTGTGAATGGATCATTAATATCTGCATTTTCTGCTAATTCATTAGCTAGGGTTGTTAGTCCCTGTAAAGCTTTGGTGATAGTTCCATCAGGGGTGGTGCTATTTGGAATGAAAGTACAGCATTTCCCTCCTAACCTGACACAAACTGCTCCTTTCTCTGCCAGGATCATGTCTAATGCAGTTTGATTTTCCCATGCCATCCGGCTGGTAGTGTCCAGTTGACTAGCTACCACTTGGATGGCATCCCTGGTGTAGTTAATAAACTCTTTTGATGATTGTAATATAAACAATTGATCCTCCCGCTCCTTGGGAGGCTGAGGTGAGTGGATTGCCTGAGCCCGCGGGTTCAAGACCCACCTGGGCAACTTGGTGAGACCTCATCTCTACAATAAATCAAAAAATTA
>CAUYQG010094471.1:0-30188 GCA_963574415.1 Tarsius wallacei
AACCATACCCTTAATCTACGAGTGCCTCGACCTGCTGGGCTCCGGCAATCCTTCCGCCTCAGCCTTCCAAGTAGCTGGAACTACAGGCGCGCGCTACCACGCCCAGTTAATTTTTTGATTTATTGTAGAGATGAGGTCTCACCAAGTTGCCCAGGCGGGTCTCGAACCCGCGGGCTCAGGCAATTCACTCACCTCAGCCTCCCAAGGTGTGGGATTACAGGCTGAGCCACCGAGCCCGTGAACTTTTTTTTTAAAGACATAGCAACATGCACTTAAGGTTTATGCATAATCATGTGACTTGATACCTTATTTGTTTTTAAAGCTATCTTTGTTCTGACTGCTATAAGAAAATACTATAGATGGGTAGATTATAAAAAAACAGAAATTTATTTCTCATAGTTCTAGGGGCTAGGAAGTTCAAGATCGAGGCACTCGTAGATTAAGGGTATGGTTAGGGCCTACTTCCTGGTTTATAGCAGTTATCTTTTTGCTGTGTCCTCACACAGCAGGAGAAATAAAAATGGTCTCTTAGACTTGTTTTTTAAAGGCACTAAAAATACTCATGAGGGCTTAATCACCTCCAAAAGGCCCCCACCAGCACCTTGAGGGTTAGGATTTCAACATATACATTTTTGGAGGATGCAAACTTTCAGACCATAGCAAGTGCCGGATAATAGTCCATTGCATGTCTGTACCACAATTTGTTTATCCATTCACATAGTGAAAGAAAAGTTGGTGCCAGTTTTGATGACTATGAATAAAATTGCTATAAACATTGGTGGGCAAGTTATTAGGGAGTCATAATTTTTCAAAGTAGTCGTGTTGACATACTTTTTAACTTATATGGGTAAATGCCAAGGAGCATGCTTGTGGCATTATATAGTAAGAGTTTGTTTAGTTTTGAAAACAAAACAAAACCTGCAAAGCTGTCTTCTGGAGTAACTGTATCACTTTGCATTCCCACCAACAATGAATGAGAGTTCCTGTGGCTCCACAGCCTCACTTACATGCAATGGTGTCGCTGCTTTGGATTTTGGCTGTTCTAATGGGTGTCTAGTGGAATTGCATGATGGTTTTAACTTGAAATTGCCTGATGGCAAAGGACACCAAGCATCTTTTCATAGGCTTATTTTCATCTGCATAACTTTGATGAGGTGTCTGTTTAAAGTCTTTTACCCATTTTTTAATTGGGTTTTTACATTTTCTTATTATGTAGTTTGATATTGATTGGTGTTTGTACACTTAACCAGACTTGTATATCTGGAATAAATCCTACCTGGCTGTAGTGTATAATTTTTCTGTGTTTCTCTGAAAACTCTGACAAATATAGAAGCTTATCAATTTTATTGACCTTTTTAAAAAACAAGCTTTTGGTTAAACTGCTTTTCACTATTGTTACTGTTTTCAATTTCACTGCTTTCTGCTTTAATTTTTATTATTTTTATTCTTCCTCTTGCTTTAGAATTAAATTAATTGTTTCTAAAATGGAAACTTGACTTAGATGATTACTTTTAATTCTTTTGTCTTTCATATATACATCATATATCCTATATAGATATAATGTTTACATCTAACCGCTGCTTTTGTCTCATTCCATAAATTTTAATAAGTTATTTTTTTCATTTTTTAGTCAAAAATATTTTTAAATTCTCTTGAGACTTCTTCACTGACTCCTGTTGTTTAATTTTGAAATATATGAGTATCTTTCAGCTATGTTTTTATTATTCACTTCTAGTTTGTTTCCAATGTGGTCTGAGTACATAGTTTGTCTATTTTATTTTCTTTGAACTTTATTAAAGTATATTTTATGGTCCAAAATGTGGTTTCTCTTGGTGAATGTTCCATATAGACTTGGAAAAGCCATGCACTCTGATATTGGTTGGATATTTTAATAAATATTCACTATATTAAGTTGATTAATAGCTCTTTCTTTAGGTCAAGTATACCTCTACCAGATTTTTGTCTTTTCTGTCAATTGTTGAAAGAGGGACATTGACATCTCTGACTATAATGGTGGATTTTTATGTTTCTCTGATCACTTTTATCCATTTTTGACTCACGTAGGATGATGCTGTATTATTAGATGAATACATGTTTAGGATTATTATGTCTTATTAGACAACTGAGCCCTTTACAATTATGTAATACCTCTATTTATCTTTGATAATTTTTCCTTTTCTGAAGTCTCTTTTGTCTGAAATTATTTTGTCTGAAAGCTACTTCAGCTTTCTTTTGCTTAGTATTCGCATGGGGTATCTTTCTCAATTCCTTTACTTTTAACCGGTCTGGGTCTTCATATATACATGGTGGGTTTTTCTGTAGACAACATGCAGTTGAGTCTATAAAAAAAATTCACTCTGATATTCTTTGTCTTTTTGTTACTATACTCAGACAAATATTATTTAAAGTTATTATTGAAAAATTGGCCTAATACATACCATAGTTCGTGACAATTTTGTTTGTTGCATTTGCTCTTTGATTTTTTTCTTCCCTTTTCTATCTTCTATAGTATTTTTTGCAGTTTCATTTTTATCTTCCCTTAGTTTATAAATGAGACTTCTAACAAAAATTAAGTGCTTATCTAGAATTTCTAATATACATATATCACTATATTGTTTCATGAGTCATACTGTTTCATGTGTTTTAGAACATTCTTAATTTCCCTCTCTTCTTACTTTTATATTTTATGTTGTATACTTGGTTTGTTCCTCTGCCCTCTGTTTTCTAGTGTCTCTGCTTTGCATGAATTCAGAAGCATAGGCTTCTAATACTGAAGTGATAGATATTTAAGAATGCAGATAGATATTCTCACTGCTTGGCAGAAATATGAATAATTCAAGAAGTTTGAAGTTGTTTAATCTTGATCAAGAATCCATCAACACAGGGAGTTGAGGGGGCATCTAACTAAACTGGCTTCCACGGACTTGCATGTCTTCTGGAAAGTTGTTACTGAATAGACTTTGTACCTATTCTTTTTTTTTTTTTTTTTTTGAGCTGGCGTATAACTCCGTAGCCCAGACTGGAGTGCAGTGGCCGCTTCCGGTCACCGCAGCCTCGACTTGCTGGGCTCCCGCGATCCTTCCACCTCAGCCTTCCAAGTAGCTGGAACTACAGGCGCGCGCTACCACGCCTGGCTGATTTTTTGATTTTTATTGTAGAGATGTTTCGCCTGCCCAGGCGGGTCTCGAACCCGCGGGCTCAGGCAATCCACTCACCTCAGCCTCCCAAGGCGAGGGATTACAGGCTGAACCACCGAGCCTGGCCAAAATCCTTTTCTTACATACCTTTTAGGGGTACTAAACCCCAGTTGGAATTTTCCCTTTATACTAATAAGCATTTATTATCTGGGTACCCGGCTTGCAGGATCAGCTCCCCTGAGTAGAAAATACATATTATCTATGCATATTCAAATATATATGTAAACATAAATTTGCCATTACTGAGCGTGTGTTACGGGTCACACATTATGTGGTGGTAAGTGATCTTCACATATTATTTAATCCTCACGAGAAAAAGTTTTGGTTTATTTATCTCATATCACAAATAAGTAAACTAAATTTTAGCATGTTGTACAGCTAGGATTCCAGCCCAGTTCTGCCAGACTTCCTAGCCAGGCTCATTTCCTTGGAAATGAGAGACATATACCTACCACTTCTAGTGGGTGAGGATTAAATAAATTGATACATGCAAATCACTTATCACGACACAATGTGTGACCCCAGCTGTTCTGCACAGCATTCTGATGTGCAGCCATCACTATGTCTTGTGCTATTTGGGGCGGCAGCCTTTCTAAATTTCTCTCATTATTCACAAATCGGCTGCATTAACATTTTCCGCTGAAGCTTAGTACATCTTCCCTAACAAATATTAACACAACTTTGGCATACTCAAAAACCCAATGACTCCTTGAGCCCTGGGGCACTAGTTAGAACAGGGGTTTATGCTATACCTGTGGCTTTTCTGAAAGGTTTGTTTCTTTCCCTCGTCAACTTCCTTCCCTCTCTTTCTCACCTCATCCAAAATTCAGCAGAAGTCCACAGGGCACAGAGCTCAGAATGTATTATCTGGTTATTAGTTTTTAATTTTCCTTGGAATCTCTGAAGCACTCCTGCAGACTCAGGATTACATCTGGGTTTGTTATCCTTCCTCCCTTTGGCACCACGCAGCTCTGGGCCCAGATCAGCTTCTGGCAAGAACAGCTCCTTTTGTTTCTCAAGCACACATTACCAGGTACTTGCCCTGTTGATAAGCAGCCGGCTCTGTGGCTTGCTTTGTCTGCTCTTTGGTCTCTTGGTCACAGCAGGGCATGAGATGGGCAGAGGCAAAACATTTGTCCTGAGGTCTCCAGACCTCTGAATTCACAAGATTCTCCATATATCAAAGTTATAAAAACATTTTCTTTATGATCATATAACTGAGCGGAGGGGGAAATATATTTTAAAGCAAAACAGACAGTAACCTTTTCTGACTTCTTAGGGGGTTAGAGGGAGGTGGTGGCATTATTTACATTAGTCTAGAAATAAATCTCTCTCCTCTCCATTCCTCTTGCAGACACTGATGCTGGACGGAGAATTGAGAAGTGGAGCACACAAGTGAACTTGGTGTATATAAATGGGAGGGCTAAAGTTGAGCTTGGGCTCAGGGGCTGCAAGGAGCTGCTTTGTTCGTTCTGCATTTTGTTTTGCTCCAAAAGAGATCGCTGAGCCACATGAGGAGGCTGAGCTGTGTTGGCAGGATGGCATCCAATCAGAATGCCTAACGTGTAAATTTAAGTTGCCCTTGTTACACAGGTATAACCCTTCTGTGTCCTCACACTTTTAGTAAAAGCTGTCTGCAGGCTTTTAAAATTATATTTGCTTTGATTTGATTTGCTATTTTGTGGTAATCAAGGAAGGAGGAATGAGATACAGTACAGAGCAGGGACACTATGTGTGGGATGGTGAGAAAATTCATAAACTGAAGAGATTTAGGAGGCATGAGAGTATAAAAATAAAGATGACTAGGAACAATGTAAGCCATCTTCTCCCTCACCAGAATTCCTGGAATGACTGGAAAGAATATGAAACTCACACTATATATATATATGATGTTTAAATCAACTTCATTGAAATCTCAGTGGATGGGATGCCTTGGTTAATATCCAGAGGCCACTACCAATGTAACTGCTATTTTACAGCTACAATGCAGATTTCATTGGTTCTGCTCTTTATTTGTTGTGATAGCAGAATCATGGCCTTCCCAAGAGGTCCACATCCTATTTCGTGGAATCTGTGGGCATGTTAGGTTACATGGAAAGGGGCTTTAAGGTTGCAACTGGACATAGTGTTTCTCATCAGCTGCCATTAACGACGAGACTATACTGGACTATGTAGGTAGGCCTAATAGAATCACAAGAGGCCTTCAAAGTGGAAGAGGGAAGCAGAAGCAAGATCCAGAGTGATGCTATGAGAGAAAGACTCCACAATTAATGGTTTTTAAGATAGAAGAAAAGAGAGTGCAAGCCAAGGAATGTGGGCTGCCTCTAGAAGGTGGGGGAAAGAAAAAAACCTCAAGAAAATGGATCTTTCTGTAGATACTCCAGAAAAGAACTCAGCCCTGTCACATCTTAGTTTTAGCCCAGTGAGTCCCATGTTAGACTTCTACCCAACAGAATGGTAAGATAATACATTTGTGTTGTTTTAAGCCACTGGGTTTGTTATGGCAGCAAAAGTGTTTCTGTTATTAGTTATATATTGCTACATAACAAACTACCCAAAAAGCTTAGTGGCCTAAACAGCAATAATCACTTATTTTGCTTGTGAACCTACAATTTGAGCAGGGCTCAATAGGATAGTTTGTCTCAGTGCTATACACCATCAGCACAAGTGCTTCTTTTGGGGCATGAGGAGTCTACTTTCAAGATGGTTCACTCCCATGGCTGGAAAATTTGTACTAGCTGTTAACTTGGAGGTTGGCTGGGGGCTCAGCTGGGGCTGTAGGCTTAGTAACTCTTTCCCTTTCTACATGAGTCTCTCCACAGGCTGTCTGGGCTCACAGCATGATGCAAGATGACAGCAAGATCAAGCTTTCCAACAGAGCAAGGGAGAGGAATAAGGTCAAAAGAGTGCATGGCATTCCTAGGACCTAAGCTTGGAAAGTATATACTTTTACTTCTGCCAGACTCTACTGACCTGCTCAGACTTAAAGGGGGTAGGTAGAGAGCCACCTCTTGATAGGGAATGGCAAGTTTCTAGCAGAGCATGTGTGAGATTTTAGTGAGGCCATCTTCGGAAGATACAGTTGGCAACATTCACTTATCTGAAATCTCAGCCTCTATTGCATTGTCTTCTAGAATTGTTTCTGGGGTACTACAGGGGATATTCTACATGTACTTAAAAATGACCTTCGCATTGACCACCCTATCCATGCAGTTTTAGTTTTCTTCTCCTGCTTCCAGCACTTGTTTCTGAGTACAGTTGTGTTTTCTGGATGACGGGAGGATTGCTATTTCCATTGCACTATCACCACTAAGGAGCTAAATGCATATGTTATGCTGTCACAAAGGAGGAATGGCAGCTCTCGGTCTCTTGGCTTTGACACTGATAAGGAATACCCAAACAGGATACTATTTCTTTGAAGATTGTTGGTCCCTTCTGCAAATAGAGTATATCAAGTCAAGATCTAATTGAACTCTGAAGTATATATATTAGTTTGAGACTCACAATAGGAAGATTAAAATTTAGATAACCTTTGGAAATTTTAAGTATTCAAGGTAACATGGTCCCAGAGAGTCTTAGCTGATTGACAATTACAAGGATTAGAATCTCTTCTGCCTTCCTTGCCACAGATATCTTTATATCTGTCTTCCCTAGCTAGAAGACTAAACTTGGTTAAATGATAGATAAAATAGTTTAAGTGACAAATGTTAAATTTTCTGTATCCTCTGCCTTTTTATATTGGTTAAAATAGCTTCTATATGGTGATCTCATAGTTGATAATTGCCTCTTTAATTCAGCTTTCTTTCCTTTCTCAAAAAGGGTCTGCAAATCCCAACCCCAGATGACTTCAGGCCCCTAATTTTAAGAGATGATGACTAATGGGTGAGTTCTATTGACTCATCAATGTTGTTCAATAGAAATTTCTGTAATGATGAAAGTGTTCTATATCTGTGCTGTCAAATACAGTGTCCACTTGCCACATGTGATCATTACACATTTGAAATGTGGCTAGTATGATTGAAAAAATAAATATTTAATTTAACTTAATGGTAAATAGCCCCTGTGGTCAGTAGCTACCATCCTGGACAATGTGACTCTAGATGATGGAATCCCAATGTGACTCCCATGTTCTTAGTTTCTGAAAACTCCCTCAGAGCCAAAGTAGAAGGTTTGAAGCAATTAGATCCCCTAAAAGATTTAGGAGTATGTGTGGCTCTTCTATAAAATCACAGCTCTAACTGCATCACTGAATTAAAGGCATGAAGAGTTTAACTAGACTCTGGCTTTACAGTCTGAACAGTTTTATTTTATGAGGTAGGCTTCATTCACCAAAGATATAGCTATGCCAGTTATCTTGCTGTGGACTTCAAGGTTGCTTCTACTAGAAAAAGCATCCTGATTCTTCTTATAAGGCTCCCCAAGTCTTGCCTTGACATTGGCAAAGTCTACCTCAGACCTGTATTGCCTTTCTCCCAATTTTTCTGATATGGTCAAAAGCTTAGCACACTGCAATAGAAGAGTTCTTCAGGGATTAAAGCTGAGACAAATCTTTCTTCTGGGTCAGTTATAACTGTCATAAGTCAGCTTTTGAAACATAATGCTGTGTAACAAATCACCCCAAAACTCAATGACTCACAACCCATACAAGTAAAGGTTAACTAGGTTCCGCTCATCAAGGCTATATATCAAGGCTCCAGGCTCCAGGTTGTTCAAGTCTGCCTATGTCTCTGGATCTCAGACCATGTTCTCATAGACATGTCGGACTCACAAGCAAGTCATATAGAAAAGCCAAAATACAAAGGGTGAGAAAGGAGATCTTTTTCACCATAAGTATGGTTGATGTAGAACACTATTACAAGAATGACGGTGTAAGACCAGCAACTCAGTTTATCACACCTATCCTAGACTCATTCTCTCTCCCTTTCCCTCCTCACTTCTGGGAGTGATAATAAAATCCATGCTTTTAAAAAACATTTTCTATCCCAGCAAAGATAATGTTTTGACTTACCTCTTACATTAAATAAATTAGCTACTTTAGCTATCTGAAAATTAGATCACTAATTGTGACCTTTTATAACGACTTAATATTCCATAGAATGTGATGGAAGAATTAGTCTTAATATATCAATTTCGTTACCTTCTTTTTTCAAGTCTTTTTTTAAAAATTTACTTAAAAACCTACCATTGGCCAGGCACGGTGGTTCAAGTCTGTAATCCCAGCAATTTGGGAGGCCGAGGCAAGAGGACTGGCTGAGCTCAGGGGCTCAAGATCAGCCTGGGTAACTTGGTGAAACCTCATCTCTACAATAAATAAAAAAATAATCCGGGCGTGGTAGTGCACGACTGTAGTTCCAGCTACTTGGAAGGCTGAGGCAGAAGGATCGCCTGAGCCCAGAAGGTCAAGGCTGCAGTGGCCATGAGCATGCCGTTGCACTCCAGCCTGAGTGACAGAGTGAGACTCTGACTCAACAACAACAACAACAACAACAACAACAAAAAACCAATCATTCGTCTCTGTGAAACTATACACCTGGAGCTCAACAGCATCTATGTAGAGTAATTCCAGCTTAGTCTAAACCTTTCAAAATTTTTAGAAGACAAATTTTTAATATAAATGATGCATTTTTTTAGAAAATAGGTTAAAGAATAATGTCTGTGTATATGTTTATAGTATGATACTATTTATACAAATAAATATATGTGCTTAAATCTACTTAGAAAAATTAGGAAGGCAACATTACCTCTAGTGAGTGGAGGTGGTGACTCATTTTCACTTTATCCTTTATGTACTATCATATTGTTTAAATATTATTCAGTAAGCAAGCATTTTTTTATGACAAAAAGCTGTTAAAAATAAAAACCACATCATTATACTTCATATATTTTGACAGGCTGTCATAGTTGGCAGGATAGAAACTTCATATTTCCATGATTTACTAGTTTCTAATTCTGAGTTACCTTTTCAGGGGAGGAGAGAAAGACATACGAGTATTTTTAAGGGGTCAATAGGAGTCTTAGCATTCAGTAGGAGATTTTAGTGTGTATTGCTCTATTTCCAATTGAGTTTTTCCTTAGCGCTTTGTTTTTAAATATCTCTTACTCTAAAATGATCTGCCCTTGCAACCATTTCTAAGCACTCCAGATTTAGCAGAGCTTCTCATAAAAGAAAGTCACTTAGAGGAAAATTGACCAAGAGTTTCTGCTTTTCTCTTAGGAAAGCTCCATGGTCTCTGTAGCATCATTTGTGTCATCTTAAAATGACTTGTACCCAGGCAGCAGATGTCATCTGTTCTAATAGCACAAGCTTCATTTTTCAATGCTTGAACATTCCTGTTTTTACCTTAAGACAATTTTCATCCTAGAGTACCAACTGTCAAAGACAAAACAACACAAAATGTAAGTTTCCGAAGGACCAGGCTTTTCCTGGGCCACTTTGGCATGGGTCAAGGTCTCAAATATCATAGTTATAACCATTTTTGGAAGTTGTTCCCCCTATTCTGGCCATTTGCATACCTTCTGGGTATCTAATGGTGAGGAGAGGAGTCCAGTGATCAGAACAATCCCTCTGATTCCTGAATATGAAATCTGGCTGTCTTCATTACCATGCATGACATCTGGCACAGTAATAAAACCTTGTGGAGACTCATTTTTTTACTTCTTACAAAGTTAAGAGAAAAATGACACCTACCTTTATTGATGCTGTGAGAATGAATGAGAGGACATATGAAAGCATCTAGAAATGTGTCTGTCTGGTAGGAACATGCAATAAACCTAATTAATTGTCCTCTTGATTTCCTGAGGGGTAGGTACAAATATACCAGGTGAGCATTTACTTTTTAGATGTAGATGGGATCAAATTAGTATTTTACTTTGTGAGAAAAACCATGAGTGACTGGTATCTAAACTAGATACATTATATAATTTACATGAATATTTCATGGCCACAAGATGCTTAAAGCTGAAGTTTAAACTGGAACAAACTTGAGAGCACATCTGCTTTGTAATGTTTCTTTTGTAGCTTTTCTTATGTCATTATAGACTATGTACAGGATTGGGGAGAAAGGGAGAAAGATTCCCTTGTTTTTGACATGAAAATCACTTTAAAAGCCTGAATTAGAGGGTTATAAATCATGTAACATTGTTTCAATTTTATTATAATGCACTTCAGGGAATAAATTTGATTTTCTGAAATATTTCACAGGAATAGTTTTACTATTCACTTTTCAGGTTCTAGCTATATTGAATTACATATCATCACATAATATTACCAAATTTTATTTTCATATTATATATTATCCCTCTGAAATCAATATCTGGAACAGTTAATTCTTGTAAATGGGAGTTTGCTTATTAAAAATGCATAGAATGTAAAATAAACCAATGACTATTTTATCTATATTGTGCAAGCCTATCCTCTGCCCTTCAACATATATGCACATTATTTTAATCACATTCTCCCAGAAACTGAAGATGGAAGAATATTGCTTCATTGAGTAGAACATTTCTCAGAGAAATAACGCAATGCAGGGATAATATACAGTATCTAGAGGGTACAAGAATGACTCTGACTTAGGTTTGACTAGATGAGATCATTTCTCTTCTGCCCTGGTTGCTTTTCCCCAGAAATTCTGGTAAGTGATCAAGGAAGATTTGGGGCCTTTGGCATGTTGGGGTACTGAGTAGGGTAGGTTCCTCAGGGAGTCACTAAGGAAGAACTTCTTGTAGAGAGAGGATTACATAACATAAGGTATCCTCAACGCCTTTGCTGTGGAGTTTAGTTAAAAGAACTGCAAATCCTAATGTTACTAATGTATAATGTTTGCTCTGCAAAGAATTCCAGAAAGTCTCAATTCCTTTAAAACTCCATCCTAACTTAGGCAGGTAGCTGACATGCCAAATTTTAGTGGGCATAATTTGAAATGGATGAGAAATTATCACAGGTGTTAACAGGTCCAAATGCAATGCAGTAGTAAAGTACCAAAGCTCTCACAAAGGACTCGAAAGAGGCTTGATATAGCATGTTGATGCCTGCCAAATAGCATCTGTCCTAAAAAATTCCAGGTTGGGAAATGTTATGCCAAATTTGAAAGCTTATCTGAATTTTAGTCAAAGAAAAAGATAGCCTTGCATACTGCATCTTATTTGCAATTATTCAAAACTACAGACTTATAACTAATTAATTTTTGATCAAGGACATCTGCTTCAATAAAAACAAAGGCGCATAAAGAAGTCATAAGATTTTAAAACATTTTTTTCAATTTAACAACTCTTAGGGGAAAAAATTAGGTTCAAGACATAACTTATTTTTATTGTTACGAAACCCAGCATTCATTACTCTGCTGATGTACTTAGAAAGGAAACTTTATGGCCATCATAGTTATCTTTATAGGAAGCAGATTATTTTTTAAAAGACAAATGGTGATGGGTTTGGCTGCTGTAAGCACCAGTGCCTGTGGTCTCTCTGCCCACAGGCTGCCGCACTGGAAATCTTCAGTTAGCCACCCCACCCCACCTAGCACCAAGGCTATTCCTGACAAGCTCTCCTCCACCATCCCTGATGGCTACATCCCCCTCCTCCTCCCACAAGCAAGGGTCAGGAATGACTGCTTTAGCATTTACTATTCCATCCCCCACAACTTCCAGACACTTCTGAATTTATGTCTAGTCTCAGTCCTGGTAGATTCCTGCATCAGTGGGGCCCTGCCAAGCTGTGTGGGGTGGTCCTTTTTCTTTTTTGTTAGTCTAGAATTTTTTTTGTCACCTGTAAAATAAAGACAATATATAGCACTTATCTCATAAGGTTGTTGTGGGTATTAAATTTATATCATGACAGGCACAATCTATAGTACATAGTAAACATTTAAAAACCAATTATTATTGTGAAAGCAGGTGCTAAAATCTTGGTTCCAAGAAAGAACACTCTACTGAATCATAATCCTGTGCCCATGTAACTACAAATGTCATACTTCCTTAGAGATATCTGCTTCTGGATCTCTCTTCACCCCTCCGAGACCCCTAGATGAACCCTTGAGATAGTGTCAACCTGGATCCAGGCTTGGCACCTTATCTAGCCTGTGGATCACTGTTCCCCAAGACAGTTCCACAGCCTAGGTGGCCCTTCAATCTCACCCCTACCTCTACTACACGAGTATTTTCAGCTTACTCCTCTTTCCTTTTTGACTCTACTGAGAATCCAACATGCAATTAGAAGTCATATAAGTTATGACAACACACAAGCGTTCCATTAATTTATTCACTCTATTTCTCTTTGAATAGATAAATTTTTATGATACTAACACACTTTAGGAATGAATCCATTGAGAATTAGACTTTAAATCTCAGAAAGTGCACATGTTTTCTAGGCAGATCAGTTCCAAACATTGGTGTTTCAAAGGCTTATAATTTCTTTCATGGGTGACAATATACTTTTCCTTTTGAATGGAGTTATTTTTCTAGATTATTTCTATAGTGGTGATAAAATAGGTAATAACAACAAGAAAAATTCTAACAGATCAAGAAAAGCTAACATTTCTCATATTGATTGCAATAGTGACTAATGTTTTACTAAATAAAACATTATGTAGCAATAATTATATTAAACTAATTTACAATTTGTCTAAAATATATTTGTTTATATTCTTGCCTTTGAAAGGTAAGACTACTCTATGTTCCCTAATATTTTATTGATGATCAAAGATGCTGTAACTAGAAGTAATTTTTCATGAAATTCAAATCTTACTTTTAAACATTTAGACATAGAAATTATAGCAGATTGAATGTATACTTTAATTTTTGCAAAAAATATTCTCTTCACCAAAAATATCATTTACCCTTTCAACTAAAAGCGGAGTGTATAATATCTAGTTAACTAGGGTTTTAGTTAACAGTTTAAAAAAAAATTAGAAGTGATGGCAAAACAACAACAACAACAGCAACAACAAATCAAACAAGTATGTGTCCATCCTGGCACCAAATTTAGTAAGGTGATGTTATATAAATGATGTTTACAAATTTATTCTTATACAGATATGCCTTTACTAAGCAGTCATGATTGTTTTAATTGTAGAAGAGCAAAAAAAAAAAAAGAGAGAAAGAAAAAAGCAATTATTATCTTACTGACATTAAAAACCACCAAATGTTTATATCTCAGAGGGAAAAAAATTTCAGATCTCTGCAAATGCACACTAACTCTGTGGTATTTCTTCCATAACTGAAAAAGTTAGGGAGTTCCTTTTGGTTGCTAATGTTTGATTAGATACTGAATAAAATAACAAAATTATTTTAATGCTAAGAAAAATATATGTATATATTTTTAGATATCTTTATTCTCTCTTCATTTCATTCTGAACATTAAAGATAGATTCCTATTGGGGATGAAAATTCCACAATCAATGTCCTCTGAAGATTTATTGTATATTCAGTGATAAGTAGAGAAAAAAACGATTGTTCTGAAAAGTCCAAAATTCCTGCTTCAGAGCATGTTATGGGCCTTCAGTGTCCAAAATGCAAATGCTAAATCTCCCAAGGCCAAAGATTGATTGAACAGCAGTGCTTTGTTTGCTAGTTAGTTATTTTATTGTGCATAATCATCCTCTAACATTTCTATTTCAACAAGATTTTTTGGAATGGTTTACCCTTGAATGAACTTGTCAAAGTCCTGTGTTTCATGTAACTTTCAGAAGCTCTAAAATAAAAGCCAATATGTCTATCTTATTTTCTTTGTTCCTCAATCAGGAATGACATTTTGGTGTGGAGAAAAGTCCAGTGGACTGATAGTCGGGTGACCTCTCCAGCTTGGTTCCTGCCTCTGCCTAAATTGAGTAGATCCCTTAACTTTGAATTGCTGTGATAATTTGTACAATGAGGGACTTTAAGGGAGATAATCTCTAATCCCCATTTGACAATATATTTTTTCATCTAAATCCATTAACATGCTAATGAATTGTAGAATAGGAAACAGATGACCTTAAAATAAATGCTTTACAAATCATTTTCTATTTTTTCCTCACTAAGTTTATTTCTTGGATCATTTTTGAACCTGAAAGTATGACTTAATGAGCCATAAATAAAATTCAAACCACAAAACTTTGAGTTGCTCATAAGCAAAATATCTACAATGACCAAGATGTTTCAAAATACTTTCCTTCTTTCCATAGATTTACTAATTTACAAAAACACATGGTTAAGTACTGTAACTAACTCCCAACAGAATTGTCAAGTTTTTAAAACCAGCCTAGGAACCATAGAGCTGCTATAAATAAACATGGTCTTTTAAAAAATTCAGTTATGAAGTGCAATCAGGATAATACTCAGAAAATAAATACATTTTCAAAGCTACATAATTTAAATTTTTAAAAGCTCTTCCCTAGGAGAAAGCAAAATTGAAATTGTACAACTTAAGTTTCTGAGGCAAACGTTTTGATGGGTAAAATATCAAGTTCAAGTGGTTAAAGTGTATGCCTTCCTAATAATCACATAGTTAACTACTACTTTGTTTGTTTGTTTTCAAGGATCAACCTAATCAATAGTTTCACTTATCTGCTTCTTGAACTATGCTCTTCTGGGAAAAATGAGGGCATTCACCTCTGGTACTTTTTTTTTTCTTGCCAAACAATCAGTACTTATCTCCATTATAACACTTAGTTCACTGTATTATATACTTGATTTTCTGGTTAAGGTTCTTACTATCTATAAACTCCTTGAGGGAAGAAATTAAGCCTAAACTTGAGTGGCAAATAGAGGCTTTGTTATCAAGACAGGCAGATCAGCTAGGACTCACTGAGAGCCTCCCTGTAAGTGATAGCAAGTTGTGTTGTTGGGAAGAATCTGTCAGTGTAGGAAACTGAACACACTTCTCAAATAGGAAATCTGAAACAGAGGATTACCTCATTGAATAGGACCACAAATTGCCCAGCGCAGCCGTCATACCACAGTGCAAACAACTATCACAGGCAGGGGTGGCACTTTGATGCTAGGCTGAAAGGACTTGGTCCTTCATCATTGCATGGACATTCATGGTGCACTTTGCTTTTCCTGGCTGGTTCACTCCTTGTTTATTTATCTCAATCAATCCTCTAATTACGAGTGACTTCAATGATCATATTTAAACGTTGCAAATGGATAAGTAATTGTTATAACCATTTAATTTCATAGCATAAGTCATTTCTATATAATATTTGAATTTAATCCAGGACAATTCTCTAGTTTTTCTTAAATCTACTGCAAGTAAATCACTCAATTAAGGCAATATCTATCTTGAGAGCAATGCATAAATACCAGCAGCAATAACAATTGCTCAGTATTATTAAGCTCTTACTGTGTTTAAGGCACCGTGCAAAGTAATTTATGTGCATGATCTAATTTAATCCTCACAATAACCCAATGTGTTAGTAATCACTTTACCTGTTTTTGTAGATTATAAATAGAGGCCCAGCGACATTAAGAAAGTCCCCAACCAAGGTCATACATACTAACTGTATTAAACTCAGATTAAGAAAAATCAAAGGTCATTGCTTCCAAGATGTATCTCTTGATAAAGGAGATACACAAGTCTTCTTAAATGTGTTACTACAACGCTGCTCTTATGTCCCCATTTATATCATGATGTCAGTGTGTTTCTAAGTATAATATGGAATACCTATAATGTGGACAATATTCTTGTCTTTTGACCCCAGCTTGAGGTTGTTCTACATTAACCTCAATTAAGATAACATTTGACCAATTATTTAATTATATGTGGGGTTGGAAAATTAGTTAAAATCCATAGAACAAAAGTATAACGTAGTATCTCTTCTTAATTGGAGAGAGAGTAACACTACATAGGAAACGGGCAGATGTGTTTGATGGCATGGAATTGATTGCTGAATGTGTGAAACTGAAGGTAAGGACAAGGAATTCCTTGAGGACTAAAGCTGTCAGCAAAGCTTTAATGAAGGAAGTAGTACAACATAATCACCATAGTAATCATCATTTATTGAATACCTACTACATGTCAGACACAGTTCTAGGTGTTTTATATGCATTATTCCTCTCGATACCCTTGACTGGAAGGTAGCATTGCTCACATTTTGCCAATACATCTAAGAGATGTTATATAATTTGCCTAAGGTCGCACAACTAAATAAGAGGCAGAGCTGGGATTTGTATGTTGCTCTGTCCAACTCCAGGATCTGAGTTAAGTTTTGAAATATAAATATGATAAATGTGTAAATAAAAGTGTAACAGATATTTTTATTCCCAAGGTCCATTCTTTCCTTCTTTAGGGCCAGAATCCTCAAACTGTAGTTGGATGCATGGATGGATACCAGTTTAAGGTTATTTTCCTTCATCTCTCTTTGCAGCAAGATGCAGCAGCGAGCCTGCATTCTAGCCAGTGGAATATGACCTAAAGAGAAAGTACACAGCCTTCACTTGCCCTGCCTCCTTTTTCTCTGGCTGGAATGTGGACATGATGGTGAGATCAAGGGTAGCCATCTAGGTCAGGAGATGAGAGCTGCGTGTTGAGAATAGGAGGAAGATGTGAGATTTCAAACGTCAAGGGGCTGCAATAGCAGCCCTGGAGTCATCATGTTTTGATTATTATTTAAGAAAGAAATAGTTTCCAACTTACTTAAGTCACTGTCATTTCAGGCTTTAATTTGCAGTGCAACCTGATCTAAAAGAATTCATCAAGTGGGACAACAAAGGTTAAGAGGCAGAAGCAGAAATAAAAATAATTGTGTTGGGAAAGAAAATTAAAACTGAGTGCATTCTTAGAAATATAGGGAAGTAGCCGGCCTCGATGACTCAGCCTGTAATCCCAGCACTTTGGGAGGCCTAGGTGAGTGGATTTCTTGAGCCCGCGGGTTCTAGACCTGCCTGGGCAACTTGGCGAGACCTCATTTCTACAATAAATCAAAAATTGCCGGGCGTGGTAGCGAGGGCCTGTAGTTCCAGCTACTTGGAATGCTGAGGCGGAAGGATCTCCGGAGCCCGGCAGGTCGAGGCTGTGGTGGCCGGGAGCAGCCACTGCACTCCAGTCTGGGCGACAGAGTGAGATTCCAACTCAAACAAAGAAAAGAAATATAGGAAAGTCAGGCTGTAAAGGGATTTCCTTTGTTAGGTTGAGAAATATAGAATTACATTTTAGTAAGTGAGAGTAATTTGAACAGCTTTGAGCGAGAGTTTGCATATTTATCTATTAATTCATTAACCCATTCATTCATCAAATATATGTTTATTACCTACTCTGAGTGGTATGATTAAAAATTCTGCTCTTAAATGTTAACCTTTGATTAAAGATAACTGATAATTAGCCATTTGGGAAATGAGTAATAAGAAATAGCCCGGAAACAGGAGTAAAAGGCAGGTGATTATTCAATAATTTAGATACAGGAGTTCTGATATACAAATTAGAAACTTTCACCCCAGAGTGAATTGAATTTGAGAATAAGAGAGAAAATGGAATGCTATAGTGAAACTTAATTCTGACTTGGATTATTACTCTAGAAGTGATGCTTAATTTGAGACATACAGGGAGATTAGAAGTGAATCACATGAGGAGAGAAGGAGGAGAAGATTTTAGGCAGAACTCATTCTGGGAACAAAAACAATCCAGAATGGTCAGACTATGCAAAGTGTTGGGGGAGAGTTTTTAGACGAAGTTTTTTAAGCAAAGAAACTTAAAAAGAGAGAAGTAGAAAGTTAAGATTCAACCATTAATCAATATAAATAGTTATTGATTGAGAAGACAAAGAGGAATAGATGAATGCACTATTCCCACATTAAGAATATTAATCTATTAATTATATAATATATTAATAATCTATGATATATTAATCATATAAAGAAGGCTGCAATTTTTTTCCATTGTTCCCACTAAGAGGTAGGGTCTCTGACCCTAACCTTGAATCATGGCTATCCCCTGAATCTGGTGTCCTGCTTTCACCAACAGACTGCAGTTGAAATAACACTGAAGAACTTCATATCTAGACTTTGGAAAGTTGTGCAGCTTCCATTTTTGTCGTCTTGAAGACCTGCGCCACCATGTTTGATATCTTAATGGAGAGAAAAGTCTAGCCAATCTTAACCTGCTTCAGCCACCATTGCTTCTTCAAACTCATACGTGAGGCCATCTTGGATGTTCCAATCCCAGCTGAGTCAGTCAATAAGCTGTATCAGCAACCGCAGACAATAGCACATGAGAAAGAAGAACTGTCCTGCTTAGTCCAGATAAGCAATAGTATTGCAAGAAATAAATTGTCAAGCCTCTATGTTTTGGGGTGGTTTGTTATGGAGCAAGATCTAATTGATACAATGGAAGAAACGGAAATCTGAGAGGGCTGGAGATCAGAATCATGTAGTGTTAAGGAAGAACAGGAAAGAGATCATCTCAAATAGTGGACAATTTACTATATCAAATGTTGTAAAGAGATCAGACAGCACGTCAAATTTAGAATGTATAGGCATTGTCTGTAGTGTTAACTAGCAAAGTGAAATATCTGAACTTGTCATTAGTGTATTCAGTCTGTAAAAGAGGCATTTTCTCTCCCCCACCCCAATTATTAAGCATCACTGACAATTTCTTTCCTCCAGGTTATGGTTTCTGCAAAAGAGACTGTAGATATAGCCTCTAGCAGGGGATAGTTCTTTTCTTTATTTGTCATTCTTCATGAGGTTGGGTGAAGCCTAAAGTTCTATTGATTCTCTATTCAAACTTGTTCAAGCTCACTCAGAGTTTTCCACTAAAGGGATTTAAAAATGGAAGAGCACAAGGATCTGTGCCTTTTAGATGTCAGGTTCCTGCTTCCTAGGCTCTTTTGAGAGACTGCTATGCTCACTGGCATGTGGTACAACATCTAACATCTCTTTTTTTGTTTCTATCTCCCACCGATTTCCAAGTTGGGATTCAATTGCAAGTCTGGCTCTTAAAACAAACAGACAAACAAACAAAAAATACACACAGCCTCTAGAGATGCCTGGAATTAGACAACCATTTACTCAAACTCTGTACAGGGTGTATTGCATCAGAACCTTGGGCATCCATGTTGCGAATTGTAATTTGGCTTACCAACATCTCAAGGCTCTCATTGAGAGCCCCAGAAGATTCTATCACAAATTCAGCAACCCCTTATGTGGTTCTTGCTTCCTTAAGCACTATAATTTTACTTATCATGCTGTCAGTTTGCGTTCTTGCAGTCGTCCTTCCTTTCGGCTCATCAAACTTGTTGGAAATTGGCCTGAATTGCATATCTATAGAACTTGAAAGAAGAGCCCATCTCATCAGTTTGCTCCTGGATTACCCACAAGCCATGATGAATTCACTGAGTTGGAATAGCAGAGCCTCAATGATTAAAAAAAAATTAAAATATTTTTTATGAACCATTTATTTATAGTTATGCTATCAAGTAGATGACACTTGGCATTTGATTTTTATGGTTTGAGGTAATTTTAAAACTATTGAAAAGTTCTATTATTCTTAAGTTATTATTAATCAGAAATATTTCCAAGCCCATTAAAATGAAAATATCTGTTTAAGTGCAAAGAAGGGCATAAAATTGAAACTACAAGGCACTTACAAAGCTTATACCAAGTTAATAATAAGTGCACTTTAGTTCTCAAACTGACTCATTGGAAAAAAGGAGAATTGTGCTGAGCTCTAAATTTTTTAAAAAATGAGCATGCAAGCTCTTTTTAATTCATGGTAATACATACTTACATATATATTAATGTCATGAAAATTATGCCATATGCGATATGATCCAAGGTAGATGCTAAGTACATGATTAAACAAATTACCCTAGAGACCATGGATCAGAAAAGCTTACAGACCAGACTAAGATGCTTGAATCACCTGGTTCATTATATTAATTTAGACACAAAGTGAAAAGAAAGAGGCAATTGATGGGGCAGGAAAAGTGCAAACAGAGCAGGAGTTTACTCTCTGAATTTTGGATGATGCAGCGTTATATGTCTGATCTCTCTCTGCTGATCTAGTAGTCACAAGTACCAAGGATGATGTGTGTGCAAAGGGGGCTGGCAGATGGAAGGTGCCTAGATCCCCACATACATTTTACAACACAGGCCGATATGCCTGGTCACAGCTGAAGGTTACCAATTACTCTGAAGAGCAGCAATGGATTTTATTTGCCAAAATGTGTGTCACTAAAGGGTGGCCAATCCACCATATCTGAACACTGAGCACATGCCTCATACATACCTCACGTATATTTAGCATATGATGCATGTTAAGTACTTAGAACATACATGCTTTCCTTACCTTAGGCATGATCAATTGTCTCATTGTTACTAACCTACTGATACATGCACATATTCTAAGTTATGCTGTGTTTCACAAGCTGCATACTTTTCATGAATTTTGCCCTATAAGATACTAAGTTAGTCATTTTCTGTGCTTAACACATTCATCCCATTTTCTGGTCTTCCATAGGAGAGTTAAATATTCTCAAATACAGCAAACACACATTACACAACATTTATTTAGCAAATATATATTGAACATCTACCATGCACTTGACAAACTTCAAGGGCTGGTATAAAAGCAGAGGACAACACAGAAAAAAGCTGTCCTCCTGAAACTCCCAGTGAATTTTGAGTGGTCAAAACTTTTCATTTCATGGTGACACTGTGATGCATTAAAATTTTTTTGTAATGATTTTTAGTTTGTTGGTATGAATATTTATTAAATGTGAAAATATTTTGTCAATCCTATAATTACATTTTGAATATGTTTTGTTGAAGAAAACAAAGGGATTGCACAGCTGAAATGAAATGTCACTTTCCAATATTAGTTGTGGGCAATATAGGTAAAAACACTTGCAGATGGGATGTTAAGCTGAGATTAGAAAAAGAGGCCCATCCCACGTGGAAAAGATTAAATGGGCTGAGAAAGGCTCTGATTAGCTCTAAAGAGGAAAAATAATGAAACAGACAAGCGATCTACAACTACTTGTGAGGATTTTAGTTTTGGAGAACTTAGCTGTAATTACTTTAAAAGACACTAGAATGGAAAGTTACGTATCAGTGAATTTAAACATCAATTTTCTATATTCAGATGTTGTGGTATTTTGTGCTATTTTAAAGAATTGAAATACTGATATTTTTGGCTGTAATCTTATTGTTATTTCAGATTTTTTAAAAATATGAAATTAGACTCATTTCCACCTTACAATTTAGCCAGAGTTTTAAACTCATTAAAATTTTATATAAACAAAGCTGCACCTGCTTAGGCAGCATTCTTTCATATGTAAATAATTTCTAGGAAGAGAACAATGAAATCAGCAAAGCAAAGCTTCTATTGAACAAATAATTCTTACTTTAGTTCAAAGACTTTCTGAAAAGTGTACTCTCCGTCCATAAGTAATGAAACTAAAGGAAGATAAATTGGTAATACATTCTTTGAAACACAATTGCAGCTTTCACTCCGTAAAAACATTTCAGCTCTTGAAAATAACAAAAAGTTGTTTAAAAACGATCTCCAAAGGTATCAAATAAAGACATAAAATTGTTTGAAAACGAAGGAGTCAAAGGAAAATATTTGGTGTTTATAATATTTGTTGGTTTATAACTATGTTCTCACTCTTTCCAAAACCCAGAGTCAGAAAGACTTCTTTGTAAGAGCCAGAAAATGTGTAACAAAAATATACGCAAAACTTAACAATGACAGTCTTGTTTTTTTAAAAAAATTGCTTTTGAATGATATTTCACTTTCTTTTTCTTAAATTATTTTTAAATTGTATTCACTTTTACTCTATACCTAGTGTATAATTTTTGAACTGTTTTGTAATTACTTTCATTGAGTAATTATTTTCATTTGAATGTCAGGTTATGTTTCTAATATAGTTATTTTTACTGGTTTATAGTTTTTATAAATCTTCATATTTTAAAGTATTAAATATTTTAAATTTAAAAAAATCATGGATTCTGAACATTTAAAAATGATAGCTTTGTTATTTTTCTCTTGTATTGAATCATGTATATATATATATATATATATATATATATATGAACTTTCTATGTGTGTTTGTGTGTGTGTGTGTTTGTATATCTCAAATCACAGTTAATAACTTTGAGCATTTCCAAATCTTCTAATTTGAGGGTGGCACTAATATGTAAACAGATACATGTGGCTTTCTAGATGTTTGTATGAAAAGAATATAATCAGGGAATTTAAATTTTCTCAGATTTTACTTCTCAATGGCTTATTAATAATCTCATGAACTTTTCACCATTTTGGCTCTACCAGAAGACTTTTTCATATCAGTTGATGCCAAATTTATGCTTCCAGTTGTTGAAATCAAAAATCCTGGCATAGTCCTGAACAAAGTCTCTCGTTCCCTCTTCCTATGCAATCCATTCAGCAGCAAATCTTGTTTACTACCAAAAGACATCCAGAAATAGACCACTTCTCATCACCTTCTCTGGAGATGCCCTGGTCTGGGTCCCTATCATCTCACTCTAGATTTCCATGTCCTAGTCTCCCTACTTTCATTCTGGTGCCGCTACAGCAGCCCGGAAGATCTTCTTAAATGTGAGATCATTCCTCTGTTCCAAACTTTACCATGGTTCCCCATATCTTTGGGAATCTAAAAGTCCTTACAAGGTGATCATTTCTCCTGCTGAGGACTAAAAGAGGGAAAGGAAAGGAAAGTCTACTGTATGTACCCATATTTTTGTCTACCATTTTTTTTTTCCTTCCTGATATTCCAAGGTTCCTCCTTATATTCTTTTCTTTCTATTTAGATAATCTCCTTAGCCATTCTTTCAGGGTATGTCTGCTGGTGACAAGTTATCTTAGTGTTTCTCCATCTGAGAATGTCTTGATTTTTCCTTCATTCCTGAAGAATATTTTGCTGGATATAGGATTCTATTGACAGTTGTTTTCTTTTAGCCCTTTAACAATGTATCTGGATCACATGATTTCTGGTGAGAGATTCAGTGTCATTTCCATTGTTTTTCTCTATAAGTAAACATTGTTTTTCTCTGGTGTTGCTTTCAAGGCTTTTTGTATTTATTTTTGGGAAGTTTGATCATGGTGTTTCCTGGTGTGGATCTCTTTAGGGTTATCCTACCTGGGGTTTTACTCAGCTTCTTTCATTTATTAGTTTGTGGGGTTTTTTGGTCAAATTTGGCAAAGTTTAAGCCATTATTTCTTCTAATGCTTTTTCAGTTTTGCCCTCTTTGTCTTCTTCTTCCAAGCTTCTGATTGTATGTTAGATTTCTTTGTATTAGTCTCATAGGTCCTTTAGGGTCTGCTCACTAGTTTTTTTAGTATATTTTATCTCTGTTATTCAGATTGAGTAATTTCTATTATTTCATCTTTAAATTCACGGATTTTCCCCCTCTGTCCCCTCCATACAATTGTTGAATTATCTATTGAGTTTAAAAAATTTCATTACAGTATTTTTCAGATCTGAAATTTCCATTTAGTCCTTCTTTATATTTTCTATTTCTTTGTGGAGACTTTTTATTTTTTGCAGAAATTCTGTTTTTTCATTTGTTTTAAGTATGTTTACAATTGCTGTTGAAGCATTTTTATGACAGACAGCTGCTTTAAAATCTTTGGCAGAAAATTCTAACATTCTGTCAGATCTGTTTTGGCACCTATTGATTATCTGTTTTGATTCAGTTTGTATATTCTAGTCTGACAATGATCTTTTGCTAGAGGCGCTTTTATTATGTCCTTTTTTTTTTTTCACATAAGGAAATTAAGCCTCTGATGGGCCCCAAAACACACCTTTGGAAATGGGACTGAGAGCTGAAACTCAAATCCAAGTGTTTCTGACATCACAACCAGACTTTTAAGCTCTCAAATTATAGATAACTATGTATGTGATTCTTTTTATAAGAAAAACTGTATAGCTAGGCATGGATTTCTGGCATAGAAAAAAAGTTAAGAACAGATTTCAAAAGGATTAGCTGGGATTTTTAATAAACATGAAATTTGGATGATTTACATTTTTATCTCTCTGTACCTTAAATTATCTATGATAATTTCAATTTGATCATCTGTCTATCTTATAATTTTGTAAAGCTCTGAATATCACGTATGTTTGTTTAAACTAATTTAAAGTTGTGCTCTCGGGGTTTTGTTTCTCATGTGAATAGTCAGAAATTGTTTGCTCTAAAAGAAACTCATTTAAATGATACATAATATGAAATTACTCTCTACTTCTAAAGTCTTATTTGCAGAAAGTAGATTTAACACATTTTTCATTTGTTTTCTATTTTTTTCTCACGTTCATTTTTAATATCAATTTTGGTTTTAGTCAAATGTATTTAGTATTCATATCACATTATTTTCAAACCAGTATTTTCCTAATGAAAAAAATATTAACTATATTCCTGGACTCTTCTATTCTCTTATCCTCTTCTTTTCTTTACTCCTTTACAGTCAATATTTAAAGTAGCAACAAACAAACAAAAAAACTCCTTTGGAATGATAATATATATATGTTTTCTAATAGACTTGAATGACATGGTATATTTTCACACCATGTTGCTATGACTACCAAATCCTTTATCTCATGTTCATTTAAATGTGCTCACTGTTAAACTAAATATGTGGCTTTAGCAATTTGGGATACTCTATAATTTTTGTTTAAAATGATGGTTAACATTCAATGAGAATAATACAAGAGAGTCGCTGGCTGTGGGACAGTTGTTCTATTTTTCATAATTCCACCAAAGCCAGTTTTTAAAAAGATCAATGCTAGTCTAAGAAACCTTTTCATGTTCTGTGTAGGAATTTGTCACTCAGATTCAGAACAAAATTTCTGTGTGTGGTACAATAGAGATCTTTTCCTAAATTCCAAGATATCTGCATTGCTATTGAGACCTCTTAAATGCACCCACATACACACACCAGAATATTGAAAAGCTGTTATATGACAACAAAGGTCCCTTCCTGGCAGATTTAGAAACGTCACTCTAAACATGGCCCCTCTTTGGAGAGGTCCGTGTGTGAAGGTTACTGTCACACCTTGCCAGGAGGCAGCAGGAAGCCAATCCTGGTGTGCTGCGCAGGAGTGAGCTTTGCAGAGAGACAAAGCAGTGGCTCGACATGAAGAATAGTCAACATTCTTGAGTTTATACTTGGCTACCTCTTTTTTGGGAGCCTTACATATTAGAAAATGTAGAAGATACAAATTTACTCTGTGTGTGTGTGTGTGTGTTTGTGTGTGTATGTATGCACATGGCAGTGTTGGCATGAACATGGTATAGGAACAACACAATGATTTTTTGCATGCTTAAAATGATTGGCTTTGAGGAGTAGTCAAATCTTACTAAAATATTGTTCTTTTCAACTTAAAAAACCCAAAATCTTTAAATAAGGAATGATATAACAAGGAGAAGGTATTGGTTTGATCTTGATAACTTAGGTTTGAACTTTAAAATGATACCTTCTTAAAATGTTATAGAATTTAAAAGCACAACACATATACATAGATTCCTTTAGTGGCTAATGAGATAAAAATATACATGAATGAAAACTCATTGCTGAATTTTCTGGTATTATGCTTCATTCTCTATTAAAAATCTTGATTAAAATAGGAGAGGTTTTTGCCTAGGTGAAAACTGTAAAGTCAGATTCTAAATAAGTGTAAAACTATAAGGCCCCATAAATCATTGTGGGTAAATGTGTGGGAATAGTGGGATAACATGCAGTACATGTTTTTATTAGTAAGCCTAATTTTGCATAAAGTATTAAAAGATTTTATTAAAATCACTCTTCATAAATTCTAATGTACTGTCTAATCTTCCTATCTCCAATTTTTCTCAAAATGAAATACTAAAAATAATTAACAAGTGAAAGCAGGGAAAGAATTCTAATAGTCCTTCATTTTGAGTTTCAGGATAAAAGACTGATAGTCACTACTTATTGCAAAGAACTCCTGTTCTTATTTTGGTTTTCAGTAAAGCAATCCAATAATAAATAAATTAAAAGTGACCTTTTCATTAAAATGAAGTCAGTGGAGTAAAATATTTAACAGGTTCAAGAAAGCAAACAAAACAGTGAGTGTCCTTAGTTAATTTAAATTTGCCGGAGACATGGCCTTTCTGCTTAGCTCTTTCCTCTTAGGGAAAAAGTAGCTTAAAGAGCAGTAGTTTGGGGCCTCTAAGCGTATGGCTATACTGCTTTAGAATTCCCCAACAGTATTTCACTGCATAGAATAAAATCCAAGCTCCCCTTCCCCTTTTTAAAAAAGGATCTTTATTTTATTTTTTAGAGACAGGGTTTCACGGTCACCCAAGCTGGAGTACAGAGGCACAATCATGCCTCACTGTAACTTTGAACTCCTGGCCTCAAGTGATCCTCCTGCTTCGACCTCCCAAAGTGCTAGAATTACAGGTGTGAGCTACCACATCCAGTTCTAAACCCAAACTTTACTTGGGCTCACAAAGCCTTATATGATCTGGTCCCTGCCTTTCTGTCCGACTCAAATTCCACCTCTTGTGCGTCACTTTTTCTATTCTCTAGTTTCATCAGCCTATTTCCCGTCTTTAAATATGTCAAGCTCCTTCCTGCCTCGAGGCCTTTGCATCTGCTTTGGAATTCTCCTCCTCAGACCTTCATAGCTTTCGGCTCAAATCATATGTCTTTCCTGAACTTCTTTGCCAAAGTGGCCCTCTCCGAACTTTGAAAACAATTTTAATATTGCGTTCATTTATTTTCCTATGTTTTGTTTTCTAATTACTCTAACCGGACAAATGGATAGATGTATTTTAGAACCATGCCAAGAACTGTGTTTGACACATATTATGTGCCTAATAAATTATAAACTGATTGACTCTCAGTTTATTTTAAAGGGAGGTGCCAAGGCAGTCTGAATTTGTCTAAGAACTAACATTTACAGAGTAATTTTACAATTTACCAAAATTCCTGACTGGGTGCAGTGGCTCTCACCTGTAACCTCAGCAATTTGGGAGGCTGAGGCAGGAGGATGGCTTTAGGCCAGGAGTTCAAGACCAGCCTGGGCAATATAGCAAGATCTCATCTCTATTTAAAAAATCAAAAAAAATTAGGCACGCATGATGGTGCATGCCTGTAGTCCCAGGTACTTGGGCAGCTGAGGTGGAAGGATCACCTGAACTCAGGAGATTGAGGCTGCAGTGAGCCGTGATTGTGCCACTGCACTCCAGCCTGGGTGACAGAGTGAGACTGCAACTCAAAAACAAAACAAAACAAAACAAAACAAAACCAACTTACCAACATTTCCATGCACAGTATCTTCTTATATCTGTAAAATCCATCTGAAATCTGGCCAGAGAAACTAAAATCTAGCTTTCATGTTTCCATGGAGTCCTTATGAATGAACCATAACTTAGTTTAGGAGTGTGTTTCTGTAACAACCTCAGCTAATCCCAGCAGCCACACTTCAACCACTCACAGGCAACTAATTGTTCAAACTGTGTTCAGATAAGGTAAACGCTGGCATGTAACCAGTCCGACTGTTCCTGAACCTTACTTCCATCATTTTCCTTACTCTGTCCTTAAATTTGCTCTGACCACACAGCATCCTTGAAGCCTCTTTGGATCTGCAGTGATTCTGGGGGCTTCCTGATTTTCAGATCATTTTTTTTTCTTGCTCAACTAAACTCTGTTAAATTTAGTTTGTCTAAAGTTTTTCTTTTAACAAGGCTTAGACTTATATGCAATCTGAGAGGCAATTAAGTCAAGGTGACATTACCCTTATTTCTACATTTTAGAGTAGGAAGTTTTCCTGCTGGGACTCGCATCCAGATGTAGGTGGTTGTGACTGATGTTGTTTTTCACACCGTTCACCATCCTTTGTCCACTTTTCATGAGCCCCGGATGACTATCATTAATGATGGAACAGCAGTGTGGACTCTGTCGGCTAAGCCTTCAATATGTGGCATCATTGCCACCTGATCTGGACCACCAAGCTGTTGTCATCACCATTGTGCACAAATCACCATTTCTTTCTTTAATATTAATTCCACTTAAAATAAATAAAGAGGAAAAATTCTATGTAGTTAAAACCACTGTCTTTTTATTAGTGTCACATAATATCATTCTAAAGACTTCTATCACACCTCAGGAGAACAATGGAGGCTTACAGTTATCATTGGAGCAGGTATTTTGTCTGGGATATGAAGACTTTCTTTTTTAGACTCATGGAATCTTTGGGATGGAAATCAGCTCTCTTGAGTGAGAAAAATAGGACCAGAAAGGCATAATGATCTGAAGAAGGTGACGTAGCTAGTTAGTGATAAAGCCAGGACTGAATGCAGATTGTCACCTTTCTAGACCTTCTAGTCTATAATTTATTCTTCTGTTGAAATTAAATAGGGCACTGGATGGTGTTTCAGGCTTGGAGGTATGAAAACAAGAACAAGAGAATAATGTAAGTAAGGCTATGACTATATTCAGCAATTTGTATCGAGTAAATACACACAATTCTTTGACTCACCTGACGTGTCTATTCCATGCCCACTGGGAGTGCAATGGAAAGTACAATAGCATTTCTCTCTCCAAGAATTGATAGTCAAATGGAGCATTTCTTACTCCAAGAGCCTGAAGTATATGTATAATTTTGATACATTGCATTAGGTGCTGTGATAACGACAGACACTGGGGAGCACAGAGAAGTGTCAGTTAACCCAGGTGGCAGCAGACGGACAGACTTGCTGAAGAATAGAGCTTCCAAGGTGAGATCAGAAGGATGAACTTGAAAGAGTTGGGTGAAGAAGGAGAGTGTTCCAGATAGAGAGGAGAGCATACATGTCCATGTGGATGCATTAGTGTATCTTCCTGCCCACCAGGGCCAACACACAAAAATAAAATAACAGACTTATTCTCCTATGTTCTTCCAAATCACAGTTCCTTGTGAGGAATTATACATGGTGTTTCAGTAACTGATTGCTTTTAATGTGTTTTTATCTGGACTATCACTTTATAATAAATCCAACACCCTGCCAAGGTGGGTTGCAGCGAGATTCTACTGCCTGGTCCTGTAGGGGCAGGGCTTTATGAACGTTGAAGAAAGCTGGGTTCATGTTCATTTTGATCATCCCACACCTTCCTTCAAAAGGCTTTGGTGTCTACTACCACTGTGTAAAGATTTAAAATGCATATGTTAAGTAAGCTCTGATCATACTAACTTACTATTATACTGTCATAAATGAGCAACACACAATTCTATGCTTGTTTAACTGCTTAAAGCATTTAGGGAATCTGTGCCTTTGTCAATTAACAGCACCCCAAATTAAAAGCAGGTGAATTGTTTTTCTAAAAAATATCTACATTTTTATAAATCATCTTGGCAATAATTGTAATAGTCATAAATCTGAATTTAGAATTTCCTCCCCTAAGGAACTAGGTGTTAATCAGAACCAAAGCTGAGTGCTCTATATGTTTTCTTTCAATCTTTGAACAATTGATGTATTTATTTCAAATAGTTGCCAAAACTTCACAAGTTGCTAGTTTATCAAATCAGACAGAATAACTTTGAGTGTACATATTGCTTTCTTCCTTCATTTAAAAGTAATTACTGGAGAGCCCCCAAGAGCTGTATTTACTAGTTGCTGGGGATGCAAGAAATTTACAGCACACAGAGAGAGGGAGGGATTAGAGGGAAGGGTGGGAGCTGAGGAGCTGCCAGGAAAGGACCCCAGGACAGAGGGTACCCTGGTTGTTCTGGGCTGGACACCCAGGACTACTCATCAGAATCAGGATCTCAAGAGGGTGTGGTTTTGAGAATTTCCATTTTTAAAAGCCTCCTCAGCTTATTCTCATACACATCCAAGGTTAAGAATCTTTGCTTTGACAATAGAAGGTCATTGAAGAGTTTTAAGCAAGAGAATGGGATGAGGAGATTAAGTGTTTTAGAAGGAGAACTTTGCTAGCCATGCTAGGGAGGCAGAGCAATTTTTTTTTTTTTTCTTGAGTCGGAGTCCCACTCTGTCACCCAGACTGGAGTGCAGTGGCCGCTCCCGGCCACCGCAGCCTCGACCTGCTGGGCTCCGGCG
>CAUYQG010094472.1:0-37671 GCA_963574415.1 Tarsius wallacei
GGGGTCCCTGAGCCTCGGACCAATGCGTCCAGCTGTGGGCAGTGGGGTAGGGGAAGGAGGGCAAGAGACTTTTTGGGGAACTCACATTCGGAGAATCTCACAGTTCCGCCTGTGTTGCCGCCATCTTGACCGCAATCCCCCTATGTTTTCAACATTGAATTTCTTCACCTAGATATAGTCATATTTATTCTAAAACTACATTATTACTTTAACCATATGTTCTATCAAATTACCATACAGAAAATATTTGTTTTTTCATTATTTTTGTGTTTTTACAAAGGAATTTCTTTTGCATAAAAATGGTCCATGTAACTCAGTACTATCTATAGTAGCACATGGCTGGTTTTATTTCCCTTCTATTCTTAAATATTTCTGTACTTTCTCATATAAACCTTTGTGGAAAGTCAGGTTGACTTTCTATATAAACTAATGTTACTGATAATATTCCAGTGTTCTATTTTTTCTGTATATGGCTTGATTTAGTATATTCATAGTTGTTTTCTCTATAGAAACACTTAACACATCAAGATCGTAATATGCTTTTTCTTTTAAAATGTAAAATTGACATTTTTAATGAAGTTTCCAGAGTTTTTTCTTTTCTTAAATGTCTGTTTTCATCTCATTTATAATTGGCAGTATTTGTTGTTTTATACAATTAAGACATGACTGATTTTTTAAAACAAATATTCTTTATAGTAAATGAAACAGCTTTTTGTGAGTTTCTAGATCTCACTTATTGCTTCCATTAGTTTGTTGGATTTTCATTTATTTGCCTTGACATTATGTTCATATAATCTTCTTAAGAAATATTCTGCTTAGTTGCAAAGAAGAAACTAAATAGAGCTTGTTTCCTAGACAGTGCTATTTCTATTTAATTAGATCCATTTGAATTTTTCCCCAATTAACAATTTCTCAGACATAGTCATCCTATTCTCTTCTTTATACCATTACCTAATTTGCTGGAAATAAGGGTTACACCTGCAACTTCTATTGCTCATTTCTAAGACTCTGTAATAAGTCTGTGTTCTTTTTACTGAAACTGTGTATCTGCGTAAATAATGACCTTCTGTGTTAGGTTCCTATTGCTGCTGTAATAATGTGTACAAATCAGTGGCTTAAAGCAACACAAACATATTTTCTTGTAGTTCTGGAGGTCAGAAGTCCAAAATGAATCTCACTGAACTAAAACAAAGGTATTGACAGGGCTGTTTCTTAGTCCCTAGAGGCTACCCGCATTCCTTGACGTCTAACTCCTTCCATCTTCAAAGCCAACAATGGCCACTCAAACCTTTCTAACCTTGTATCACTCTGATACTGACTTTGCTGCCTCCATCTTCCACATGCAAAAGAACCTGTGATTATTGGTTTCATTTTGATAATTCAGAAAGTCTCCTTCTCCTCCTCCTTCTTCTACTATTAGAGTGGGAGTCTCACTCTGTTGCCCAGGCTGGAGTGCAGTGGAATGCTCACAGCCACTGTAATCTCAGCCTGCTAAGCCAAGGTGATCCTTCTGCCTCAGCCTTCCAAGTAACTGGAACCACAGTCATGCACCACCATGCCCAAGTAATTTTTTTAAATTTATTTTATTTATTGTACAGTTGAGTCTCACCAAATTGCCCAGGTTGGTCTTGAACCCCTGGGCTCAGGCAATCCTCTCGTCTCCGCCTCCCAAAATGCAGGGATTACAGGCATGAGTCACCATGCCTGGCTTAATCTCCTTATTTTAAGATCAGTTGATTATTAACCTTAATTCCATCTGCAACCATAATTCCCCCTTATCATTTAGCATAACATATTCACTAATTTCAGGGATTGGAATATGGGTATCTTTAGGAAATGCCTACTACAATTTTCCATCACCAAATTTAATGACCTTTCTTCTTCTCCTCTTAGACTTTTATGACCTAAGTTAATTTCCTTTCCCTTGTGATTCTCTACTGAATACATCCTCCCCATTCTTACATTGTTCTACTCAATGAAGATTGATTACAGTTATTCCTCCTTTTTGGAACTCAGTTGTGGGTGTTCTTTGAGGTGTCCTTTAACATTGCAATCTTCTTACTTTATGTTCTCTTTTGTGGAGAAATTCTCTGTTTTTCATCTGACAATATAATTTTTCCCTCTGATGCTGATGATTTCAAAATTTATATTTTGTTAGTCCTAATTTCTCTAATGAAACACAGCCCTATATCTTCTAAATTCTGTCAGATAATTCAGCTTGGTTATTCTGCAGTTATTACTCAGTTTCATAGCTGTGGCTCTTTGGGGCCCAGAACTAACTTTTAAAAAAGACATGGAACTGAAATCGGAATCTCAGAAAAGGTTATTAGTAGAATTAAATCTAGAGCCACACAGAATATCAATGTTTAACTCAAAGATGTATTTAAAACAAATACTGTAATATCTCCTTTTTACCTTGCCTAACTTCCTATAGCAACACAATAACCCAAAGTATAAGATAGGAAGCAAATGGAAACATTTCAATAGGGTTGAGAAATATTGTCTTGCACCTAGCTTACTTTTCCCCTTCATTCCGTATTGTTTGTTCTTGGAATATCCCTGATTACATTACATACTCACAGTGTGTCATGTACTACTAAAAAGCACTAAAGTTTCCAGGATTGACTAATGATTTTGGTGTTTGAATCTTTCTTCCATAGCAATCATCAATAAATCAAATAAATACTCAGTAAGACATGCTTTTGTATAACGTGTAGGTGAAAGGTGACATAATCAATGTGGGAGTTTTGACCACCTTTTAACTCTTTCTACTAGATTAGAAAAGGCAATCGAGAGAGCTGAAACATGATTTAACCCTTAACAAGTTATGCTATTAGTCAATTTAGGTGGGGGCATCATCAGAATAATCTCCTAATTTTTAAGCTCCTAACTTATTTGCAATATTCTTTCCAAACAATTCTAGCTTCTTAATTCGATCTGTTCAAGGGTTAATTTAAAGCCACATTTTTGTCCACATATTCAGACAAGGATCTTCTTGCCAGTTTTCACTATTTTCTTTCAACAACCTTTCTCTTTCTCATTTATATCCATTAATCACAATGTCCTGTGAATTAATCTCATCTATCAATGGCTTCCTTTTACATGCAATGCCTTCATACTATTTCTCAATTATTTTCTTTAAATTGAGGTATCACCATCTTTTTTTCTCTTTTTCAGAAAATTCTACATATCATTGTCAATTAATCTTTGTAACTCACCAGTTTCTCATTGTTCTACCTAAAAAATCTTGAATGGCTCTCCAGGACTTAAAATATAAAGCTCCAAATATTTAGACTGGTTTTTATTATGAGTTTTCACAATTGTTCAGACCTAACTTTATAATTTTATTGGTCATTATCAAATTATAGCAACTGTATTCCTTGAACTATTACACTGTTTCCCATAAAAGCAAATCAAAGCAAATAAATTAAAAATAAAACGTGTCTAGCAGGTTGGCAGAAAATGCAGAAAGAGATTTTACAAAAATTACATAGGTTTCTTTATGCTATTATTTATCAGAATCTCTGATACACTAATGTGTATTGTTAAGATTCAAGGTGTGAGTCTGATAAGCAGGAATTCCTATACAATTGATTGAAAAGTTATTTTTATCTACAAAACACTATTGGCTATTTTGAGTGATACTAATGTCCCAATAAACAAAATTTGAGAAATCAGCCCTACCCTACACTTGGCTGGCTTCCCCTCTTTGTGCTACTGCATAATCTGCCAGTTAATGAGATACTTGCTGTTTGATGCACCTGGTTTGCCTTCACAGTCAGTTCTTCCTTTGTGTTAGTTGTCTATAGACTCCCAACTTGGAAATAGCATAAAATCCTACTTAAATGAGCAGCAGTAAAAAGTATTATGTTTTTTTAACCATAAAATTCTTAGAACTTGACTTAGTATCATGCTAATACACTCTGGTGGTTTTTAAAGAACTTTACTATCTCTCACTTTTAATCACTGGATGTTAAAGCCTGGGTGAATATCATTTTAAAAGCAAGAACTAAATAAACAGGCATAATTTTGAGAAAATAAAGGCAGGAAAATTATATAAGTCAAACTGAAATTTACTGCAGAGATTGGTATCTCACGCTCAGGGAATACAAATATTTCCAGGTCAATATCGAGCCTACCTAATTACTAATCATGATTACAATTCACTACACTGAACGCATACTACATGTGAGTACTGTGCTACTGTCTTTGGGTTTTACTAACATTACTTGACTTAATTCTTGTAACACTCCCATAAAATTGCTAATATTTTCTCTATTTTACAGAATCACTGTGGAAAATAATAGTTAATTGAGTTACTAATAGTCACTGCAACTCCTTAATAGTACACCAGGTCTTTAAATTCATGTCTACAACTTATCTTAAATCATGAGACTTCACCAGGTGCTGAGTTTTGGCCCTCTACTGTTGAAGAGATATAGAGAGAGTCTGGTGATAATTCAGAAAAGAGTTCAAATTATGATATGGAGACAATATATGAAAAATACTGAACAAATATTTTTCATCTAGCTGGAGGAGGTAAGAAAAAGCTAAGAGAATAACCAATAAGTATACTACACACTGATTAATGGTGCCAAAGGAGTATTGTTACAGCAGTCATAGTCCTCATTTGCTGTAGTATCTGACTCCAGTAAAAATGGCTAAAGAGAATCTGTTGAACGAACATTAAATGGTTGAGTACTATCAGGAAGGTCAGTGAGCTGGGCCCAAAGATGGACGGGCATAAAAAAAAATGGGAATACCACAATAAAAATATTTTCATAAAACCAATTCAGTGAGGATAAGTACAGCTGTCCACTAGAGCCGTGCATGTAACCAACCTCAAAGCCACAACTACTGCACTAATTCATTTACTCTGTTGCCCCAACCATCTCATGTTTATGCTGCTGCCACTGCCTACCTCTGCAGTAGATTCTTAGCCAGTCCCTCAGCCAGGTGATTTATTTGCATCATCACTAGAAGACCCAGTTGTAAGCATCTCATTGAATGGCTATGCCCTTGTTTCAAGGAAGGACGAAAAAGTTGGTATGTGCTATGTTCAACTTCTTTAAAGAAAAATTATCGGCCATTTACTGAGACTCTCAGAGTAGTGAATTAACAACAACAACAGAAAATAAATGTAGGGTATAGATGCTAAGCCATAAAAAAAATAACAAACATCTTCTACAGTCTACAATATCTTATTATTTCTATTTATGTAAATAGTCTATAGTTCTAAGTTGTAGCTACTACTTGAGGGATGTGGATAATTCATTCTACTTAATTAACATATAATCACTATATGATTGAGACAAATATTTAGAAAAGTGCAAATATGGTTTAAATAAATATAACAAACAATAAAATGCTGAGCAAAATTTGTAGAAAATATGTAAATGGCCAATATTATATAGAACAACTTAAAGATGTTTAAATGATTCTCTGCAGTCTGAGATTTCTACCTTTTATATACAGTAAACACATTTAATGAACAATTTTTATATAGAAAGCACTTGAAATGGATTATAGATTTAAAATAAAAATGCAAGAGACAAACATGAATGTTAAACTCAAAGAGCTACTATTAGGGAAACAGAAAAATGAAAAGTGATGAGGATCACAAGAAAGGTGTATATAAAATAAAATACACAGGTAGTTTTACAAGATCAAGTCAGAAAAGGCTTCATAAAATGTCGTATCTAAGCTAGATCCTGAAAAATATGTACAATTCAAATGAGAGGCAACAGAGAATTCAAGGCAGTGGCAATAGCATGTGGAAGGCATAAAGTGGGAACATATGTGAGGAGCAAGAATATTTCCACATAGCTAGAGAATAACATTGCTTAGGAGAAGCTGAAAATGAGATTGAAGTCAAATTGTCTTGGTCTTTGAATAAATAATTTGTATTTATTTTCTAGGTCATATGGAGCTACTGAAAACCTGATCCTGGATTTATAGAACTATATCTCAGCTGCCTGTCAGACATATTAGTCTGACATAATAAACATGTATGTCGCATATGGCATATGAATTGGTGGAAGAAAGATATCAAGGCAAGGAAATCAGTTTGTATGCCTTTGAAATAATCCCTTTTAAGGTAGTCAGGGTTTAAACCTGGGTAAGTAGCAATGGAAAAGGAAATAAGTGACAAATCAGAAAGAAGTCGCAAAATCAATAAAGCAACCAAGTGCGTGTGGAGATAAGAGAAAAAGAGAGGCATAAGATATCCAGAGGTTCCTAATGTGGATGTCATTTAAAAATAGTCGTGACACAGAAGAAGAAAATCATTTTTATATAGAAGGTAACTTATATGTTAAACATAGAGGGATAAAGAAAAATTTAAAAGAGAATGAGTATGTCAGAAGCTGAGATTTACTGAACAACTTTATTCTAAGCATTATATTTTCATTAAATAAAGATATTGTATTTAACTACAATTAGTTATTTATTTATTGATATGTATGCATCAATTATTATTTTAACATGCAATAAATATTAAAACATTAGTGAGCTATTTTACATTCTTTTATTAAAGAAAATTTTTTGAATTGGTAATAATTTTATAGCATCTCAGGTTGGATAAGTTTTTACTAAAATTATTTGATCTATAAGTTAAATTTTATAAAATGTACAATTTAAAACGTCAATTCACATTTTCAAATTGTTCTCAATATACTTAAGAGATTTCTAACAACTGAAACAAGTATCAGACTTTAGATTTAATTTTAAAATATTAAAATTAAACACAATTTTAAAATCATTTTATTTGATCAAGAAAAAAGAAAAACATAAAAATATTCAAAATTAGAAAAAAACAAGCAAAATTACTATGAAAATCAAAGAAAATGGAAGAATCATAAGAAATTGTTTATATCTCTACACAAATTAATTATTTCCTAGAGAAAGGCAGTTTACTAGAATTAATCTCATTAGAGTTGAGAAATCTTACATAGACAAATACTATGGAAGAAATAGAAAAATAATTAGATAAATACTACATAAAATGGCACCTGGTCCACATGGTTTAACAAGGTAATTTTTCTAAATATTTAAAGACCATGTAATCTTCATGTTCTATGATTATTTCAGAACATTAACAGAGAAGGAAAACATCCTAATTCCTTTTATAAAGCAACTATTACACTGATACCTAAAACAGATAAATACATTATAATGAAAGAAAACTATAGGTCAATACTACTCAAGAATATTTAATGTAAATTTTATAAATCAAACATTAGAAAACGGAATGCAATGCTATAGTTTAAAAAAAGAGCAGACCATTAACAAATAGGATTTATTTTTGGAATGCAAACTTGGTTTATTATTAGGACACTCATATCATATATTAACAATTCAAAGAAAATATCATATGATTATTTTCATAGACACTGAGAAAGACTGACAATACAAGCACTCAGTTATGATTTTAAAAACTCAAAGAAATAAGAATTTGGGGATTTTATTTAATGGGGAAACAGTGGAGGCATTTTCACTAAAACTGGAAAAAAGGCAGTAATATACATTACAACTACTACTATTCTACATTATTTCACAGTTATTGATTAACTCAATTAAACGAGAGAAATCATTGAAAAGCATAAAAATGGATAAGAAGTAAAACTATTTCTATTTAAAACTGTTAGGATAATATATATCAATAACCTCAGAGGGTCAATGATAAAACTAACTCAACAAATAAAGTATTTCCATGAATTAGCTGAATAAAGAATTAGCATTAAAAAATTTATAATCTTTATTCTTTAACAATGAACAGTTATAGAACTTAAAATTAAACCCATTTACAAAAGCAACAAGAATACTACATACTTAGAAATAAATTTAATAAAAATACACAAAAGTTTTGAAAGGAAAATTTTAACATTACCAAAGGACACTAAGGATTTGAGCAATTGAAAAAACACTCTCTATTTTTGAATAAAGTGACTCAACATTTTAAAGATGCCAGTTCTCCATAAATTAACTTATACATTCATGCAAACCTAATAAAACTACCACCAAATCATGAAGTTAGATAAAGTTCATATGAAATAACAAGCATACAAGAATAGCCAGAAAAGAAGTTCTTCTTTTACAAAAGAAGAGCTAAGAGGAAGATTGCCTTATCAGACATTAAAAAGATGTTTAAAACAATGCAGGATTGGCATATGAATAGACCAATAGAGTAATAGAATAGAAGGTCTAGAATTAAACCTAAATGTACCTAACCCTGAATTGTACCCCACATCTTAAAAATAATAATAATAAAATGTGCACACTTAAAAAAAAGAGAATATGGCAATGGCATTTCCAATCACTTAGATTAAATAGACTTAACAAATGATAGTGGGACAACTGAGTAGCCATTTGAGAAAAGGTAAGTTTAGATCCATATCTCACACCATATACAAAAATAATCTCCAAAAGATTGAAATTCTAATGTAAAAAATATAATTAAACAAGTATTTGAAAACATTTGTAAATTTATCTTTAATCTTGATGTAAGAAAAGGCCTTCTAAATATACCTCAAATTCAGAGCGATAGTTAGAAAAAATAAGATGAAAATGTTAATAAATTTGATGATATCTTTTTTTAATTTTGCAGAAAAAAATCCACTATAGACAAAATCAAAAGACCACTGACAAACTAGGAGAAAATATTTGCAAAATATGCTACAGAAATGGCATAAACACACACACACACACACACACACACACACACACACACACACACACACACTCTTAAGAATTAACTAATGTTCAACTCAAGGAATTTAAGGAATCTGACCAAGGTCACAAATGTAGCAAGTGATGAGGTCCAGTTTGCACCAGGTTTAGTCTGACTTTAGAAACCTGTTTTGTTTTACCGTACTTGGTTTTGATTCAAGAAAAATAAGAAGAGAGGGAACATGAGCTATTCATCAAAATTCTTACCCATTCCTTCACTAATTTCTCCACCACAGTTAATTATGAGTAACAACTTCCATAGATCACATTCTATTAATATGTGATGGGCTTCCCTGTTAATAAATTAACAAAGCTCTTAAAAATGCCCTTTAAGTTTAATTGAGGAACAAATTAAATACATTAATATGATCTGGGAGTGTCACACAAAATGTACCTTTGGTTAAGTCTTCATTCTTATACCTTCTAATTCTAAGTTTGTTTAGTGTACATATTATTTTGCAAATATACAGCTCCGATATACACCATCTTTAATAATGGAGATCTCTTGCAGTTTTTCACATTTTTCTCCAACTGTCAGAGAACTTGGAAAGTTATTTTGCCCTAGATCATTTCAGTTTCATTTTCTTATGAAGGATCCAAGTTCAGGATGCCTAACAGAGAACTTCAGTTAAATACCAATAGCAGGAGGAGGGACAAAGACACTAAGGTCTAGTGAAGTCAACACTTGACTGAGGTGAAGCCCTGACTTCTGCTCCCATGCTGGTACCACAATCCTGGTATAAGTCTTTGCCTTCTGAATTTCAAGTTCTTTAAAAATGAACAGAGTGGGCATGAGATAACTATTAACATTCCTAATAGTTTTAATAACTATAGCATTGTTTTGTTCCTAATACATATCAATAAAATTTATTATGAATGCTTGAAAAAATGCAAAAATAACAAAAAAACAAGGATAATATTATTTTTACCATTTCTGTTTTCATGAGCCCTCTCATCTCTTTCTCTTGCTTTCTTGCTTCAGCTGTTTACCTATCTGCCTGTCTATATGTCTATTCAGGTCTTCCACCATTTCTTTTTGAAACTAGAATATTAAGGTTTAATAGACTATATTTTCACTTAAAATATGTTATTAACATTTTCCATGTGGTTAAGTAGTCTGTTACTGAAAACTCTTCGTGATCATGTGGTATTTCTTTTTTCTTTTTATTTATTTATTTATTTATTTATTTATTTATTTATTTATTTGAGTTGGAGTCTCACTCTGTCGCCCAGGCTGGAGGGCAGTGGCCTCTCCCGGTCACTGCAGCCTCGACCTGCTGGGCTCCAGCGATCCTTCAACCTCAGCCTTCCAAGTAGCCGGAATTATAGGCACGCACTACCATGCCCGGCTGATTTTTTGATTTATTGTAGAGATGAGTCTCACCAAGTTGCCCAGGCAGGTCTCGAATCCGCGGGCTCAGGCAATCCACTCACCTCAGCCTCCCAAAGGCGCGGGATTACAGGCTGAGCCACCGAGCCCGGCTTCATGTGGTATTTCATTGATTAGATATCCTATGACTATTTAATCAATGCTTGTTTTAAAAAAAAAATTGGACTTATAAAATTTTAATTTTTAATGTGTTTTACTTGGGGTAAAACTGAGTTATAATCATACCCTCAAGTTTATAAGTTTGGTAGTTTAGGACTAGATTTTGAATATAAAATTTGACTGCAATGCCATCAACATCTGCAGAGGATTTAGTCTACCCAAAGTATAAAATGCCTAACACATGTATCTGTGAAACTGAATTGAAGCTAAATTACATAGGAGAAAAAAAGTGAGAAAAAATTCAAAACAATAAAGTTATATGCTTTATACACTAAATATTGGTTCTTAATAAGGGAGTAGCAATTCCATTTTGTATTTCACCAAGATTATGTTATAAATTGTAGATGTTGTTGACTTTTTAACAATCACATTACAGAAATATTAGCTCCTGAACTTAATAACCCTTCAGTGAGTCATTGTTGAGATTCATATCTGTCAGTTCAATAGAAAAGATAAATGCTAAATACCTTGACATTGAATTCTACCAGTGACCTCAGTTACTAACACTTATCCTTTTAAAATGATAAAACAGCATTATCATGGTGTAGTTGAAAACGAGTTATTTAAAGTCATTTAGATCTCTCTAGAATTTGCAGGCTTAAAATATGTATGTCAAAGTAGGCAGTCCAGTGAATTTATCTAAGTTTCATTCTAGAGCAGCTGAGATTAGAAGAGTAAAGTAAATGTTGACATAAAATTTAGCAAAGGAGTCACTGTTCTTATAAAAATGAAATGATGATCATAAAATTATTCTTAATTTATTCTCTATGTGAAATGCTTATCAAATGCATCATTACTATTTTCATTAAAGCAAAATCTTACCAGTCCTCTTATTTTCTATCTCTGGAGCAAGGGTATTTCTAATCAGTGTCACTGTGTTTGGAAACTTGTACAAATGACTGCTGTCTTGTTAATTTTCTAAGAGCCAGTTATAAGTATACTTAATTTAGAGTAAAAATTTGATGACTGTTAAATATCACATATGCAAAAGTGCTTCCAAGCTGCCATGTTTGCAGTGATATTATTGCAACATTTCTCAGTTGCTTATGAATTGTGTTATGCAATTATATCCTAGTACTATTAATGCAGTAAAAGTAGGAAACATTTGTATATTCTAACACATTATATAATGAAAAGCTTTTAACTGTGCATGAAATTCTGTTCTCATTCTATTAATAGAAGAAAAAAGAAAACAACTTACTTTCTATCACCCTTATTCCCCTTAGAATTTTCTGCAAGCTGAAGGAAAAAAATATATAATACTGTTTTTCTGGTGAGATCATGACTCACTCAAAATATTTGCAGCTTTTCAAATTTAAATCTAGATACACTTCTTTTTTTGACAATTGAACTCAGATTATCCATGTTATGTGCGTAGTTTAGCATATGAACATAGAATTGCTTTTGAATTATCATATTAGATCATGTAATTATAATAAAATTGAAATCAAAACTCATCACAGCTGAAACTTCCAGAAGACATACGCTGTAAGTTTTGCTGAATATATTGTTTTTGCCTTAGCCTTATTATAATAATTAAATATGTAATGCCAATCTCAAAGCTGTCAACAAACCTCACTTGAGAAAGACTGAACTAAATTCCCTAATCCACCACTCAAAAATTATGCAACTGGAAAAAATTATTTACCAATCAAAGCCCCAGGGATAGGTTAGTAATATATATTTCTTTGTAATATAGTGAGTTTAATATCAAATAATACATTCCAACCACTTAGGACTGTTCTTATCACACAGTGAACAATCAATAAGTAATAGTTACTATTTTGTTAAGGCATCTTTTTAAAACCAGTATACTAGACACAAAAATAGATCTCATAATTAAATCACAGAAATTTAGGTCGGTTTTCACTAACATATTAAACATATTAATTGCCTGAAGATATAGATAAGTTGGGTTCTCTGAATGCGTTTTCCAAATATTCTTAAATAGAATTGTCTTATGAGATAAACATTAATACTAATATAAATGAGATAAACATTAAGGCTAATATAAAAAGTAAAGAAACGTATATAATGTCTCTGCTCAATTCATGCAGATACTTCACCTTCAAAGAGGAGAGGCATAACTCTACTTCTTAAGTGTGGGCCATGCATATGGCTGTTCTCCAAAGTGTACAGTACAGAAAGGAGAAGCAAATAAAGAATGATTCCACAGTAGAGAAGCCTGACAACACTATCTCAGCCAGGAGATCAAGGTCAATATCAAGTTATAAATCATGTTGATGGTATATACTGATAATATTATGGGATGAAAATTGCACTTTATATCTCTTATTTTCCTCCCCCAAAACCATTACCAGTTTAATCATTAGAAAAAACATTAGACAAATTGCATAGAGTGACATCCAACACAATACTTAACCAGTACTCAAACAAACAAACAAACAAACAAGCCAATGTCATCAAGAAAAAGGAAAGTATGAGAAAAAATGAAACTAGATGGGAACCTGCCACAGAAAAAGGATACTAAGTAAAAATTAGGGCTATCTGAATAAGCCATGGAAATGCATCACACTAATGCAAAATATTAATAGTGAAAACTGAGTGTGACATACTCTTTATATACTATCTTTGCAATTTTTCCTTAAATCTAAAACTATTCTAAAAACAATAGTATTAAAAATATTCTGCTCAGACCAAAGCTAGAAAGTTGGGACAGGCTCTATAAATGAACATATTTTCTATGCAGAACAACAGTGTACAAGGAATATATTCTGAAACTCTAGGGGATCCTGTTGTAAAAAGACAAGTCTGTAAGTTAAACCGCATTTGTTTTGCAAGTATAAAACTGTGTAATCAGAAGAAATTGCAATTATGTGGGGTTTAAAATATAAGACCAAAATTAACATTCAAAATCAGAAAGATAAATAATTGTTTAATTATGTTGCATACTCTAGGACATTTTTTATGACTCTTTCTGGTAATATTTTGATCATCTTACCTGTTAGAAAGAGTGACATATCCTTAATTCAAAAGCTTTTAAATAATATAAATTTGAAAGTTGCAAAAGGGATGAAAGTGATCACTGACTTGAATTAATCATTGAATTGAATTGAGATGATTCAGATGTTGAGAATGTCAACGATAGGAGGCAATACAAATAATTCACTGTGCCTTATTTTGTGTCACTCTATATATGGTTTATACAGAAGATGCAATCACTTTTGAATATTATATTAACCATGTAATTGCAATAAAAAGAGACATAAAACAGAAGTTGCTTAAACAAGACAAAACTTTTTTTTTTTTTTTTGCACAAAGCAGCTTAGAGTGGTTTATCCATCTAAAACATATGCCTTCTTTCTCTGGGTCCAATTTAGCTGCTCAAAGTTTTACTGTCTACCAGACAGAATCAAGAGGGAAAAGGACCTGGGTAGTTCACTCACATTCACTTTCTAGATGTGATCTGGAAATCATAGATATTATTCCACTCATATTCCAGTGGTCAAAATTTAGTCCCATGGCTATGAAAAGGTCCCAGTGAAACTGGGCAGTGTATTTTTTTGATGAGTAGCCTGGTAACCAGCTAAAACTAGGGAGTTCTATTACTAAACTAAAAGAAAATAATTTTAGGCAGATATCTAGCCATCTTTGCTATAAGAATATCCAGGTCCCATATGTCCAAAATTTTCACATAAAGCACTTGAGGATCCTGTTAAAATGCAGGTTGTGATTTAGTAGGTCTGAGATAGTGCCTGAGGATATCCTTCTAACAAGCTCCCAAATGGTGCCACTGCTGATGATCAGATGGCCAAACCTTGACTTTTAAGATTCCAGCCTATTCTCCACCTAGAAGAACCACTTTTGGGTCAGATCTGGAATGAGCCAGCATTCAGGTTAAATAATACTTTCACTCTTTTGTGCTTTTTTTTTTCCTTGTGTGTGAAATGGTGACAGTGGTGGTGATAGAAAATTACAAATAGTGCACTAGCTTTGTGAATAAAATTAGAAATGAGTGCATCCTCCACAAGAAAATTTTGAAATACATTTTCTCATTGTTAAAGTAGTGTATTTAACTTGTCGCTGAGACAGTTAACCCTAACGAATGAACTGAGAAACAGGGAAAAATTGTGGAGAGGTGGTATGTGGATGAATGCATGCCTGAAAGGGTGAGAAGAAAAATTTGTATAATTATTGAGAAGATATAGCATATTTCAAAAAGCAAAAGAGAAACTGTTAAGAAGTGACTTTCTACCCAATAACAATGTTTAGATTTTATGTTGTACTTTTCTTTGTGTGGCTGAAACTCTTATTTTTGTACTCAGCATATATAGTATATTGACTGTAGAAAAATCAGGCTTTTGACACTTTTGCAAATATATATCCCACATTCATTAAGTAAAAATTAGGATGGATAGACCAACACATAGTACAAACATGTCCACAAGATATTCAGTTAATGGGAAGGGGCCATTATTAGACAATGGGCATGACTTGAGAATTGAAAAACTTTCTAAAGATTTCTAGCATGAATATAACCTTTTCAGCTCACCTATATAATTAATTAGTCCAAAGAAAACACATATTACTTATTCAATATTAAAACTTCTAACAAGATTTATAGAAATAAAATGAAAGAGGTGTTTATAGTTTATTTTCTGAGGGACATATTTACTTCAAGAGTAGGCCTATGTATCACCATAGTGCCTAAGTTTATGGTCAATGAGGCTAGGGTTATTACATATTCAGTACATGCTTGGTGATAGTTAAGATAAAAAATGGAAAAATGACACTTCCTGAAGGTTGCTAAAAAATCTGTTGATTCATTCTAGATAATTTCAGAGCTTATCACAAGCAAAATACTGGTTTTCTGAGATACAGATTGAATTATGGCATATATCTTCCTTCTGTGAATTTTTAATCTAGTAGGGAAAATGAGACATTGATGTATGAAAATTGTCATAGAATAAAAAGTATATCTGACTAGTTCCAAAATCCTGGTTAAAACCGTGTATGCCACAGGCATTTCACAAAATGATCAATATTAGCAGAATTGATTAGAAAGGAATTCATCAAATTAAAGACTAAGAAGGAATTTGGAGGTTTAGCTATCTAACAACTTATTCATCCAGTCTCATCTGGATAAACTAGACCACATTTTTGCCAAACTCATACATAAAAAATGTCGCAAACACATTACCTGCTAAAATAGTCAATTTGGGCAGCTCTGCAGGTCGACATTTTAATCAGAATGCTTAGATTTGTTTTGTTAATGGATACAAAATTACAACTAGATAGGAGATATAGGTTCTAATGTTCTATACCACTTAAGATGGCTATAACAAGCAATATATAGTTTCAAATAGCTAGAAGAAAGATATTGAATGTTCCCAGTGCACAAAAATGATGTTTTAGATGATGGATATATTAATTACCCTGGTTTGTTCACTTACATTATATGTATTGAAACATCACTATGGACCCCATGACTATGTATCATTAGTGTCAGTTTAAAAATAGCATTGGGAAAGTATATATTTATGCTATCTATTGAGGAATAAATGGGAATTCAATAAAACAAGATTATTCCAAATAGAAAAATCCAGTAAATTATGAAGAAAAGCACAAAAATGTATCAAAAGAAAGAATTTGACATGGATTTTAAGAATTAAAAAAAGTGTAGTGAAACTAACTGATACACATCATTGAATGTAAGCTAAGATTAGGCTGACTCTTACAGTATAATAATACCCATTGAAGACTATGGAGAAGGCATATAACATAAGGCATGCTTTCAAAATACTCATCTGTCAGTGGTATTTCAGGTAGATTGGGGAAGAGCACAAACTGCAGATGAGCCAAATGATGACTAGTCAAAGGTCAGATTTGGGCTACTTGATGACTGTAGCACTAAACTTGGGTAAACTGTATCAGGTGCTGTTAATGTCTTGCCTACATGCTTTATGCATATCTTTTTCACACGCACCAAAAGCTTCCAGTTACCAATATCTACATCCCCTGGTTCAGAATCATTTCCCATAAGGCCACTCTGCTAAATGTATATCTGCTAGTAAATCAACACTCCTCATCAGTCAAAAATAGTGACAATGAAAAGGGTTATATAAGGACTTCAAGTCCATTCACCATCAAATGGAATACTTCTGATGCATTGTTTCTCAGTCTTTCATATAAGATCATCAAATGTGGTTTATGAACCCGTATTGGTTAGCTGTACTTTACTGTACCACTTTTCCATTTACCTTTTGGTATTCCCCACACCTGGTAATAAACTACTTTCACTTGAAAATTCAAATTAAGTTTTGCTTCTAAGGGAAACCAGCTAAATCATTAACTTTGTTCAAAATGGAGAAAAACACTTTTAATGAACATTTTCACTTAGAAAAAAATCATAGCAATTTAAAATGCTTTCAAGAGTACCAGCTCATGGCCATTGGTTAATTTATTTGTGCAGTACTTATTGAGTACCTACTATAGACTAAGCACTTAATTATAGGCTCAATATAAAATGATGAGTGGAAATAAACATCCATCACCATAAAGCTGATATTCTACTGAGGGTTTTACATAATAAGACAGACAAATGTAAAAGTTGCAACAGAGACAAGTGCTACAGAGTACAGGTGCATGGTAGGGCTTCACTATGAGAATATATAACATCATAAATTGACTCATATGAGCTGGGTAAGAATTTGATAAGAAAATCACAACTATGCTGAGAACCAAAGAAATTATAGAAATGAAGTAGACAAAAATAAAACTATGTACAAACTCCCTTTTATTAAAAGAAAATGTGCCATTAAGGAGATAGGGGGAACACTAGTATGCGTCAAAGTAAAGCAGTGTGCTTGATAAGGCTAGAAATATAGAGTCTTACATAACATCATAAGGGATAGGCCTATAGTAGAGACAATTAGTAGTTCTACCATGTACATTATAATAGAAAATTGTCCTCAAAAAGTAACTGTCATTTGAAGGAAAATATCCCTAAGACACATATGCAGATAGATATAACTACCAGGCTAATCCTGGCCAATTAAATGTATTCAGCCGCTACGGTGAAAAGAATGGAGGTTCTTCACAAAACTAAAAATAGAATTACTATGTGATTCGGCAATTCCACTAGTAGAAAAAAAACAGTGTACCAAAGAGATATCTGTACTCCATGTTTATTGTCTCATTATTCACAACAGCCAAGATATGGAATCAGCCTAAGTGACTATCAACAAAAATACAGATAAAGAAAATGTGGAACATATACACAATGGAATATTATTCAGTCATAAAAACTAATAAAATCTTGTCATTTGCAATCGTGGATGAAATGAGGACATTATGTTTGAAGACATAAGCTAAGCACAGAAGACAAATATCACATGCTTTCATTCACATGTGTGAAAGAAAAAAATTGATCTCATGGAGGTAGTGAGTAGAAATCACAGTTACCAGAAACTGGGAAGGGGAGTGGAGTGAAGAATAAAGAGGAGTTGGTTAATAGGTACAAAAATATAGTTAGAGTGTAGGAATAAGATAGTGTTCAGTAGGGACAAAAGTTGACTATAGTTAACAATAATTTTTTGTCTGTAATAAAAAATAACTGGAGGACTATATTTGGAATGGTCTCAACGCAAAGAAATGACAAATGCTTGAGGTGATGAATACCTGAATTACCTTTCTTTGATCATTACACATTGTATGCCTGTATCACGATATCACATGTACCTCATAAATATGTATAACTATTATGTGCCCATAAATAATAAAAGTTAAAAAAAAGTTCGCACATCTAAGAAAACATGTTTAAGAATTAATGTGACTTTTTCATCCTTTCTTTTTCTTTCCATCAGAATACAAAGAACTCTGAATCATTAAGAGGTAAAACCTGAGTTCTCATATCATGATTAGACTGAATCTCACCTACCAAAAATACCTGTTTTCTACTGTTGCATAAATGAAATAAAAACTTTGTGTTAAGCCAATAAAACTTGGAGTTTGTGTTATGGCGGCTACTGCTTTCCTAACAAATATAATGTCTATACTAACAGAAATTTGGAGCCATTTAGTGATTTTAAACAATGGAGCAGATGTCATTATAACTGGTTTTGAAAAATATTCTTCTGGGTACAGATTGAAGATGAAATTTGAGACTAGGCCGAGTGGACACGGGTATTCCCACAAGGAGGCTTTTGCAGTAGTGGTGATAAAAGTTATGATAATAGCTTGGAACTTGAACAAGACCAAATCTCATTCAGCAACACCTATACTTAAGCTTTGCTTACAATAGGAAAACAATAATTCATGACTTACTACTTATTCTTTTTTGATGTAAACACTCTCATTATTTCCTACTGCCATCACATGTGTCCACCATAACTAATGGAAATACCATTAACTAATGAAAGTCTTAGGCAAAAAAAACTCAATAACTTGTATTCCACAAATTGTAAAATATAAAACGTACATTCACTTAATCATCACATATCTTTGTGATATTGTAAACTGTCACCTTAATCAGTTTCTGAAAACTACTAATTTAATGAAACAGCATATTGCTAGAAGTGATACTAATACTATATTACTATATAGTATAGTGATACTAATACTATAATACTATATCATATTATACTAATATTATATTTATTAGTATAATTAAGCATAGTATCATATTCTTTGAGCCTAAACTATACCTCAGTTGGTCACTGATGTAGCAGTTCATGAAAGTGATATCAGTATAAAACCCAATTCATGTTGATGATACTCAATTCAGAAAGTGAACACATTTGGCAAATTTTAAAGTTGCACTGCTTGATTAAAAAAATATCCAAGGATCTTTTCCCCTTCTTTTTTGTATTTTCCTGTACTGGAATCTCCACAATGATAAGAATGAGAATGTGTTTATATCATTTGGTAAAATCACTATGCACAGTGAGAGTGTAGACTTGACAGTATAAAATTCCTGCTGCCCCCTAACCATATGCCACTCTTCTTAGCAACTAAAGAAAAATGTGAAAACTTTAACCTGTGTAAATTGCTAGAATATGTTTTCTGTCTAAACTGATATATTGATCATTTGCTGGCAAAAAGAAATAACATTACTTGACTTGTTCTTATCACCTTTTTAAAATAAATGCATAAAGATCAACTCAGAGTCTAAGGTAAACATGCAATATTAAGTGGTATATACCTTATAAGTTAGTAGGTGTGATGCTGTACGACTTGTCAGAAGACCTGGAGTTGTTTATTTTGCCATCCATCCATTGATTTATTTATGCTTGCATTCATTCCACCAATAGATAGAATTATTATTTCACCTCTGTCTTTTACCAGCAGTGTAATCTTATCAAGCTCTTTAGCCTTTCTGAAGTTAGTAACTAATCTGCCTACTTACAAGGCTTTTGCTAGGATCCACTAAAGCCATATATACACACACACACACACACACACACACACACATACACACACACACACACACACACACATTTGGATCTTAACTTGTTATGTGAAGCACCAGGAACTTCTGGAGTGCTCTCTGATCTACAACACAATCATGCAGGAGAGATCTCAGAGAGAATAATTTTGTGAACCTTAGAATACTAAAAATGGAGTAGAGCAAAATGAATATTAACTTACTTTGAGCTATGAATGAATGCTTTATCACAAGGATGTTTCCTGGGTCCCTCTCTCCACACTAGTCCATAATCTTATAAAATGATTGTTTCCTATATTAATAATCACAAAACTCTTTACAATCTTATGGTAAACAAATTCCTGAGGGTCATAGTGAATACTGAACTACTGCTTGACTATACTGTGTTGTAATATATTAATACATCAATGAATTTAATGTAATCCTTCATCTTTTCTTGTAGAACATCAACTTCAGTTACATTATCCAAAAATAACAAATAAATTTGTAGGTGAGATTAACATGATTTGATAATGCAAATTAGCTGCCAGATCTACCTGACATATGGGAGGTAACCATAGAGTGACATTTTAACATAAAATAAACAGAGTAGTGTTCTCTCTCTCTCTTTCTCTCACTTTGCCAACACTCAGAAAAAGATATCATCCCTCTAGTTAAGCATAAATTGATTTTTTGGCTTAGAAGGAGGGTCTTCTAGTAAAAGCTGTGCATTCAAGGATATAATAAGATTGATTCCATGCTCTGTGAATAAAAACACATGACATTTAAATTTGGCTATTTCAAGGATGAGTGAATGATTAAGATGTGCACATATGTTGACGAAGCTAGTTAAATGAGAGATTGTTAAGAAGAAATGCCATGGCATGTTGAACAAGGGAAGAATGATTTAGAGAACTGTGATTTAACATGCAGATTTTTATCTTCTGTCCATTCTATATATTGAGCCAGGAAAGACCACGTTCAATGTTACCAGGGGATCTTCAGTGTGTCCTTTAATTAAACAATCCTCACTGTGTTTTGTCATACACAAAATGAGCATCCTTATAATTATTTATTTAAAACAAAACTAATGAAACAGTGACTGGATAGTATTTTACAAGTATTTCATAACTGGGATAACATGAGGTACTTTGAATGCTCTTTTATCCATCCATTGAGTTTTACAGTCTTGTGCAGTTAAAATTAAAACAATAAAACCACCCATAACACAATTTTAATTCTTTCTATTCCAAACATTCTATTTATTTTCTATCTATATTTATTTATATATATTTCTATTTACATATATTTCTATGTATATATTTCTATTCTATTTATTCTATTTATATTCCAAATATTCTTTATATTCTGCTGAACTTCTTAGTCTCCTTTCCTTCATATATGCATAATATGTACATTTATTAATATTTATTGACCCCTTCATCTGTGCAAGGCAGTAAGAACTATGCTTAAGAATGACTAAAAGGTATGTCCTAAATACCAAAGAAGTTAATATATAGTGTATAAACCACATTTTTTTTTTTTTTGAGTTGGAGTCTCACTCCATCACCCAGACTGGAGTGCAGTGGCCGCTCCCGGCCACCGCAGCCTTGAGCTGCTGGGCTCCGGCAATCCTTCCTCCTCAGCCTTCCAAGTAGCTGGAACTACAGGCGTGTGCTACCACGCCCGGCTGATTTTTTTATTTATTGTAGAGATGAGGTCTTGCCAAGTTGCCCAGGTGGGTCTCGAACCTACAGGCTCAGGCAATCCACTCACCTCAGCCTCCCAAGGCGTAGGATTACAGGCTGAGCCACCAAGCCCGGCTTGCAAACCACACTTTATGAGCAAATATGTATTCTGCTTTACTTAGTTGCATACCATCATTACTTAAGAGCACATGCCCTTCTTTAAAAATATTTTAATTACAAAATTTGCACATGTGTGTTCCAGAAATCTCAATAAGAATTTGAATATAAAGTAAATTTATTTTTATTATAGCATCCCTTATTTTAATCACTGGAGAATATCAATGATAATTTGAGTGTTCCTATCCAGCTGTGCACTCACAGACACAGATGAGATCCTCACAACCTCCTATTGTTTTATATAAATAAGATCTGCTAGACATATATATATATGTCTAGCAGGTCTTCTACACATACACACACACACACACACACACACACATATACATACATATATATGTGATATTATTGTGAAATTATCATGACCAAGAAATAAAGACATAGTTCACATTACCTTGAGTCATAATATCCAAAAATATCCAAAATATCCAAATATATATATATATATATATATATATATTTTTTTTTTTTTTTCCCCTAGAAAACAGGATTTATTGAGAGGACAGAAAAGCTCCCACAGTGTTAGGGGACCCGAAGTGGTTGTCCGACTGTTGTCTTTATTTATGTATTTATTTTAAAGTGAGAAAGCTGGATTTACTGAGAGGAGAGAAAAGTTCCCACAGTGGGAGGGGACCCAAAGAGGTTGCCCCAACATATTTTTTGAGACTTGTTATTTATCAAGTAGTTTACTTTGAAGTTATTTCTAAACATCTACTGTTATCTCCATCAACATTTTGTGTGTTTGTGTGTGAAAAGACTTTCCTACAACTTAGCAATCTGCAATAATTTGTTAAGTCAATTTCCTAAAGTGAAAATTCAAGTTATGTTTACTATTAAAAAACACTGAATCATATCACCTAATTAATTTTTTTGTATTTTATTTTGTTTGTTTTAATGTTTTTAATTGATATATAGAGTGTGTGTATTTATGGTGTGTAACATGGTGTTTTGCTATGCGGTATGTATACATTGTGGAATGGTTAAATCAAGCTAATTAACATACCCGTTACTTCCCAACCTCACATAGTTTTTGTGTGGTAAAAACACTTAAAATCTACTCTCTTGCCAATTTTCAAGGACACAATAGATTGTTATTAACTATAGTCACTATGCTGTATAATAGATCTTCTAAATTTATTCTTTTTCTCTAGAGAAAATTTTGTATCCTTTGGACTACCATCTCTTTCCCCAGTGTTTCTCAAGTTCATGGTAAGCACCATTTTATTCTCTGCTTCTCTGAGTTTGAGACTCCACATGTAAGTGAGATCATGCAGTATTTGTCTTTCTGTGTCTGGCTTATTTCACCTAGCATTATGTTCTTGAGATTCATCCATATTGTCACAAATAACAGGATTTGCTTCTTTCAAAAGTCTCGATATTATTCTATTTACATACTTCAATATCTTTAGCCATTCATTCATTGATAGACAGGTTGATTCCATATCTTGGCTTTTGTGAACAGTGCTACAATTAGCATTGTGGTGTAGATATCTGTTAGACATACTGAATTCATTTTCTTTGGATATATTCCCAGACATGAGATTGCTGGATCATATGGTAGTTCTATTTCTAATTTTTTGAGGAAACTCCCTACTGTTTTCCATAACGGCTATACTAATTTACATTCCCAGTAGCAATGTACTATGGTTCCCTTTTCTCTGCATCCTCATGGACACTTATCCCTTGTCTTTTTGAAATAGTCATCTCAACACATCTCACTGTGATGTTAATTTGCATTTGTTTGATAATTAGTTAGGCTGAGCATTGTTTCATATACTTGTTGGCCATCTGTATTTTTTTTTTTAGGTCCTTTGCCCATTTTTTCATTGGTTCATTCTCTTGTTATTGTTGGTGTTCCTTGCATATTTTGGGTATTAATCCCTTTTCAGATGTATTTTCTCCCATTCCTTAGGTTGTCTCTTAAGTTTGTTGGTTGTTTCCTTATCCGTGCATACGGTTTTTTAGCTTGATGCATTCCCATTTTATTTTTGCTTCTTTTGCTTGTGCTTTTAGAATCATATCCAAAGAATTTTGCCAAGACCCACTATCTTAGTCCATTTAATGTTACTATAACAAAATACCCCAAATGGTAATTTATAAAGAAAACAGACTTGTTTAGCTCACAGTTATGCAGGCTGAGAAGAAGAAGTAGCATGGCACCAGAATCTACTCAGCTCCTGATGAGGGCTTTTCTACAGTGCTCTAACATGGGGGAGAAGGTCAAAGGGGAAGTGGACACATGTGGAGAGGCATAACCCAAGAGAAATTCTGATTTTATAGCAACTCACTCTCATTGGAACTAATTCATTTTGCAAGAATTAGTTCATTCTTATCTGAGTGAGAACTCATTCACAACCTTGAGAATGGGACCAAGCCATTCATGAAGGATCTGTCCCCATGGCCTAAACACCTATCACTAGGCCCTATCTCTCAGCACTGACACATTGGGTATTGCCTTCTTGTCTTCTTTTTTTCTCTTTATTTTATTTTAAAGATGTGGAGTACAAGTAAAGTTTAGGTACATAAGCGGTCTGCATACAGGTGAAGTTTGGGCCTCCCTCTGGTCCTCACTTCACTTGGTTTAGGATATCTTTAGTGATGTTATGTGCCCCCTTGACCCTCTTCCCCTTCTTCCACCCCCCGGGGCAGTGTCCTGATACTACCAATCTCTTTCTTGTAGTATTGTGATAAATATTCAGGACCCACTTATCACTGAGAACATAAGGTATTCAGTTCTTTGTTTCTGTGATAGATCACTGAGTATGGTAGACTCTAAATCCATCCAAGTTGCTGCAAAGTCCATAGCTTTAGCCTTCTTTATGACTAATAGTCCATCATGTATTTATTGTACCAAATTTTTAAAAAAATCCAGTCTACTTTTGATGAGCAGCACAATAGACACGTCTCAAAAAGGACATACAAACAGCCAACATATACATAAAAAAATGCTCAGCCTCACTAATCATCAGAGAAATGCAAATCACAACCACATTGATTTACCACCTAACTCCAGAATGACCATCATTAATAAATCAAAAAAAAAACAACAGATGCTGGTAAGGATGCAGAGAAAAGGGAATACTTCTACACTGTTGGTGGGAGTGTAAACTAGTTCTACCTCTATGGAAATCAGTGTGGCATCTTTAAAAGATCTAGAAATTGACCTTGCATATGATCCAGCAATCCTCCTTCTGAGACTATACTCAGAGGAACTCAAATTATTCTACAAAAAAGATAACTGCGCATACCTGTTTACTGCACCACTATTCACAAGAGCAAAAACATGGTGATCAAATTTCAAATTGAATTTTGGTGGGGAGAAACAATCCATCTCCAAGCCATAGCATCACTATTAAGAAGTTTTTCTCTATATTTTCTTTGGGCAGTTGTGTAGTTTCAGATCTTACATTTAATTTTTCCATCCATTTTCAGTTGGTTTTTGTATATGGGGTGAAATAAGGGTTCAACTGTATTCTTCTGTGTGAGGATATCCAGTTTTTTCCACCACCACTTTTTGAAGAGACTGTCCTTTCTCCACTGTGTCATCTTGGTAACACTGTTAAAGATCAATTGGCTATAAATGAGATTTACTTTGGGGCTTTCCTTTCTATTCCATTGTTCTTTCTTTTTGTGCCAATACCATACTGTTTTGATTACTGTAACTTTGTAATACATTTTGAGATAAAATAGTAGGATGCCTACAACTTTGTCCCTTTAATTTCTGTTAAAATGTTATTAGAATTTTGATATTAATTGCATTGAATTTATATATTGCTTTGGGTTGGTTAATTCATCCAATCCCTGAGCACATATTCCCATTTACTTTGGTCTTCTTTAATTTCTTTCAGTAGTGTTTTCTAGTGTTCAGTAAGTTATTTCACCTCTTTGGCTAAATCTATTCCTAACTATTTTTTAACACCATTAGAATTGTTTGCTCATTTCTTTTCCAGATGGTTCATTATTAGTGTATAAAAATGCTACCAATTTGTGTATGCTGATTTTTGTAGCCTGCAATTTTGCTGAATTTGTTTATCAGTTTTAACAGTTTTTTGGTTGTGTCTTTAGGAATTTTCTAAATATAATCATGTCATCTGCAAAAAAGGTTCAAATTGATTTTAATTAAAATCAATTTTTGTTTGAGATAATTGTACAGTCACATGCAGTTATAAGAAATATTACAAAGTGATCCCATATACCTGTTACCCAGTATTCCCCAATGTGACTTCATAGTACAATATTACAACCAGAATATTGACATCGGCACATTCCACCAATCTTATTCATATTTCTGTACTTTTATTTAAATTACTTATTTGTATATATGGATGTACATATACACAAATATATGCATACTTTGTAGATAATTTTTATCATATATGTGGGTTCCCATATCACTACCACAGTCAGGACATAAAGACACCTTATGCTGCCCTATACAACCACAGCCACCACCCTCACCCTTGCCATTCCTTCTCCCCTGATTCCTGACAATTACTAACCTGTTCTTCAGTTCTAAGAATTTTGTCTTTCAGAAGTGTAATTTACATAGTTTTACACAGTATATAATTTGGGGGCATTGAACTTTTTTTGATTAAGCATAATTCCCTGGTAACTCATATAAGTTATTCCCTGATCCATAGTCTGTTCCCCTTATTGCTAAGCACTATTCTATGGTATGGATGAGCAACCATTTATATATTCACTTACCAATTAAAAGTCATCTGAGTTATTTCCAGTTTGTGTCTATTGTTAATAAAGCTGGTATAAATATTTGTGTACAGATTTTATATCAATATACATTTTCCTCTTTCTAGGATAAATGTCCAATAGTTCAGATGCTGAACTGTTTTGTAGTTGCATATATATTTCATAATAAACTGTCAAACTCTTGTCCCTAGTTGCTGTAATGTTTTACATTCCCAAAAGGAATGTAGAGATGATCCAATTTCACTCTATCCTTGTCTCCATTTGGTTTTGTTACAATTTAAAAAAATATGGTAGCTAGTATGATATGTGTGTCATGATATCTCACTGTATTTTTAATATGCATCTATCTAATGGTTAATGATGTTGAAAATATTTTTTGTACCTATCTATTCCTTGTACATTCTCTTCTATAAAATATATCTTTATGTTTTTTGGTCATTTTCTAATTGGATTGTTTATTTTTTCATCATTGAGTTTGGAGAATTTTTAATACATTCTAGATACTAGTCTTTTTTAAAGTATGTGCCTTGCAAATTTTTTCTCTTGGTCTGCATTTTCTCTTTTCATTCTTTTAACAGAGTCTTTCACAGAGCAAAAGTTTTTAATTTCTGTGTGATCCAATTTACCAATCATCCCTCTTATGCACTCTGTTTTGGTGTCAGTCTAAGATCTTTTCACCTACCTCTAAATCTTGAAAATTTTGCTGTGCTTTTTTTTTTTTTTTAATTTTCATAGTTTTACCTTTTATAGTTAAGTCTGTGATCGATTTTGGTTTCACTTTTGCACAATACATGAATGAGTTTAAGGTTAAATTTTATTGCCAATGTACAATTGTTCTATCATCATTTGTTGTAAAGCCTATCCTTTCCCCATTGAATTTGTTTGTCACCTTTGTTAAAAAACACCGAGACATCATTTGAGTGGGTCTAAATCTGGGTTCTGCAGATCTATGTGTCTATGCTTCTGAGGATACTGCACTGTCTGGCATTTTATAGCTACATAACAGGCTTATTTTTAGATAGAGTAATTCATCCCTCTTAACTTTTTTTCAGTATTGACTTAGATATTCTAAGCCATGTACTTTGCACATAAATTTTATCATGTGAGGTCTGACAATTACATTCATGAACTCATCCTAGAAAAAATGCTACATATCATTGATGAATAACACTATGGTCATCTTTAAAGTACTCCCTTTGGGAAGGTATATATAGACACTAGCACCTCATCCACCTGTCAAAGCAATTTTGAAACTCTTTTTCTGGAATGGCTATCAGAGCTGTCATCTTGAGAATGGTGGAGTTTGAATTAGAGCAACTAACAAGCATTAAATTTCTTGTTAAACTTGGCAAGAGTGGAAATGAAATCAGAAATATCTTAGTTCAAATTTATGGGAATAGCCATGAAGAAAATGGCAGTGTGCAAATGGATTAAACATTTTTCTAAGGGGAAAGAAAGTGTCACTGATGAAGTGAGTTCAGGAGAGCGAGTAGCAAGCAGAACTGATTTAAAAATTTGCAAAAGTTAGTTGAATTGTGCATCGAAATCATCCACGGACTGTGAGAGGCATAGCAGATTGAATAAACATCCACAGGAAAAAGGAAAATCCTAACTGAAAATCTTGGCATGAGAAAGGTGTGTACAAAACTAATCCCAAAGGAGCTCTTGCATCACAACAATGTACCAGCTCACACAGCACTATCTGTGAGGGAGTTTTTAGCCAGCAAACATATAACTGTATCGAAACATCCTCCCTAGTCCCCTAATTTGGCCCATAATGACTTTTTTCTTTACCCAAAGATAAAGAAAATATTTAAAGGAAGGCACTCTGATGACATTCAGGACATCGAGGGTAATACAATGACAGCTCTGATGGCCATTTCAGAAAGAGTTGCAAAATTGGCTTTGAAGGGTAGAATAGGTTCTCCCCCAAGGGGAGTACTTCAAAGATGACTGTAGTTATATTTGGCAATGAAGTATGTTTAGCACTTTTTCTGGGATAAGTTCATGAACTTAATTGTCATTTTGTCTGTTTCCAAAAATTTGCTGGTGTGTTAACAAAAATGGTAGGATAATTTTAACCTAAAACTGGCATCTGTAAAAATTCTAATTCTCAGTTGATATTTATTAAGTTTCTATTGTACATACAGACCTTACCTCAGTGCTTAGCCTTTTCTTTTTTGTATTACTTAAGAATACAGAAGAAATTTGGTTAAAATGTGGTGTAGCAGAATAAAATGGCTTATGCTGCAGAAACAATCTCCAGGATCTCAGTAGTTTGAAACTCTATTTTTTTTCTTTCTTAAGCTGCATGTTTAAAAAGAGCTGGCGAAGTAGTCTATTTTGATTGTAGTTATTCAAGAACTCAAATGCTGAAAAGTATTTCTGTTATATGACTGCTATAGTAGAAAAAAAGATTAATGATTAACCATTACTGACCTAGATATTTTCACCTAAAAAAAAAAATAAAACATGTAGCTTTTGCCCTTACTGTAGTAGTCAAAGTCATTTCTGATTTTAAAGAGGCTGTTCAAGCACAATTTTACAACATGTTTGAAAAACAAACAAAAACCTGAAATAGTTGTGATTATAAATCACCAAAATATACCCTTCTGGTCAACATATATTTGATATGTTCTCTTTTCCTACTTACATAAGCATACAAAGACACACGTACACATCACCAACACCACCACCACCATCATCACCACCAGAAATAACAAGATCCACAAGGTCTATAAGGGAAAAGACCCAAAAGTCATAGCCGGTCATAGCATTAAGAGTAATGCCTTCCCGCAGGTTCGAGACCCACCTGGGCAACTTGGTGAGACCTCATCTCTACAAAAAAAAAAAAAAAAAAAAAAAAAAAATCAGCCGGGCATGGTAGCGCATGCCTGTAATTCTGGCTACTCGGAAGGCTGAGGCGGAAGGTTCGCCGGAACCCAGCAGGTCGAGGCTGCGGTGACTGGGAGCGGCCACTGCACTCCAGTCTGGGCGACAGTGAGACTCCAACTCAAAAAAAAAAAAATAAAAGTAAGGTATTATTTATCTCAGATTTTTAGCTATAGTTGCAGAAAAAAAAAGAGTAAGGTCTTATTTATCTCAGATTTTTAGCTATAGTTGCAGCAGGAAAAGAAAAATCAGTGCAGAAAAAAGGTTCATTCATGGGAATATTACCAAATATTTGGGATCAATGTATAATTAATACAACTCTTTAAAAACTAACTTGATAGTAAATAGAATCTAGCAATATATTAAATGGATTATGCACAATGGCCAAGTAAGATTGATTCCAGGTAAGCAAGATTGTTTAAACACTTAAAAAAATCAATCAGTATAATCTGCCATATCAACTGACTGAAGAAGAATTTATGACTATAAGAATTGATTCAGGAAATTATTATAGTATAGAATCCACTTATAAAATTTCAGCAAAATAGGAATAAAAGGGAACTTTCCCAACTTAATAACAAGTAACTATACAAAAACTAAAACTAACATTGTACTTAAAGGTGAAAGACTGAACGTATTCAGCCCAAGATTAAGAACAAGGAAAAGATTGTACACTCTCAGCATTATTATACAGCATAGCACTGGAAAGTGTAGTCACTGCAATAAAAAAAAGTAAGAAAAGGTGTACAGATTACAAAGGAAGAAACAAACCTACTTCAACTTGTAGGTGACATAACTGTCCAAGTAACTCCTAAAAAACTATATAAAACAAACTCCAAAAACTACCAAGTGAGTTTAACAAGGTTACAGTGTTACACAAAAATTACATTTTTGACAAAATGACAATTAAGTTCATGAACTTATCCCAGAAAAAGTGCTAAACATACTTCATTGCCGAATATAACTACAGTCATCTTTGAAGTACTCCCCTTGGGGGAGTACCTAGTCTACCCTTCAAAGCCAATTTTGGAATTCTTTCTGAAATGGCCATCAGAGCTGTCATTGTATTACCCTCGATGTCCTGAATGTCATCAGAATGCCTTCCTTTAAATATTTTCTTTATCTTTGGGTAAAGAAAAAAGTCATTATGGGCCAAATTAGGGAACTAGGGAGGATGTTTCAACACAGTTATATGTTTACTGGCTAAAAACTTCCTCACAGATAGTGCTGTGTGAGCTGGTGCATTGTTGTGATGCAAGAGCTCCTTTGGGATTAGTTTTGTACACACCTTTCTCATGCCAAGATTTTCAGTTAGGATTTTCCTTTTTCCTGTGGATGTTTATTTGGTCTGCTATGCTTCTCACAATGTGTGGATGATTTTGATGTACAATATACCTGGAGGGAATCAAATCACTATGAAAAAGATATCTTCATATGTAAGTTTATTGCAGTATTATTGACAATAGCAAAAATATGGAACCAACCGTACTGACAATTGGAAGTGGATTGGATAAAAAAAATGTGGTACATATACATGATGGAATATTAAGCAGCCATAAAGAAGGACAAAATTATGAACTTCACAGCAACTTGTATAGACTTCATAATACTGAATGATCTATCACAGAAACAAAGAACTGAATACAACATGTTCTCACTCATAAGCAGACCTTGAACAATTATCATAATACTATAAGAAAGGGATAGGCAATAGTGGTAAGTTGCCGGGGGTTAGGGGTGAGATTGGCAGTAGTGGTAAACTGCCAGGAAAGGGGGGCACACCTCACCAACAAGGATATCTGCATAATGAACATTTATATACCTAACCCTGAAATGTACTCCATGTCTTTAAAATTAAAAATTAAAAAAAAATATTTTTCTGAGATGAGAAAAATCTACCAAGCCTAAGTGATAAAACTAGGTTTTCACTGAAAATGGACAAGATCGCACTTTATTTCACTGAAATATCTAGCTAATGGGGTGTGGTAAAACTTGCATGTAAGAGAACATGTACGAGCAATCTCATTTTAAACTCTCTAATTTTCAATCATTGCAGGATGGTCAGCCTGAATTAGTTAGCAGTCTTAACTACTGAACTCAAAAAGCAAAGGTGTTTTTATTACATATAAGATCACATAGTAATTATAAGTAAGAAAAAGAAAACATGGTCCAGTTAAAGCCCTGTTTTAGTAACCCTATAAAAATGTTAGACAGACACAGAAAATGTCAAACTAAACAATTATTAACTTCATTAATGATAAAATATGCCTCAATATTCCTCACAAACTTTGTTATTTTATAAAGGATCAAATGTGAATCTAAACTTGGTACAAATTTTATTACCAATATACGTTTTGCTGCTAAAATCACCTTACATCCAATTTCTGGATGTTCAAATTAGAACATATATAAAATTAGTGCAGATGGAACAGAAATTAAGCTGTGAACAAAGTATAATAAAAGAGAAAAAAAAACAATAAGAAGACTAAAACAGACAGAAGTATGTGCTAAATTTTTAATTTTTATGACTTTAAATGATCTCACTCTGTGTCCAAATGGAGATATTTTGAAATTTTGTTAATAGATTTGAATATTTTCTGTCAAAAATAAAAGCCCACTTAAATTCATAATGGTATGTTTATGTTTTTAGATGCATTATACATTTTATCTAATCATCACTATTTACATGAAATTCCACTAATAAAGTGGTGGGATCACTTTGCTTATTTCGTACAACTTCATTAAGTACCTTTTGCAATTAAGTCTGAACTCAGAAGTTTTTAGAAACATTATGGACAATTAAAGTGATATGTATTTTTTCTTATTGTTTGTGATTTAATTTTAAATTGTGTCATTATTAACTTCCCAAATTGCTAAGTCATACCAGAATCCTGCCCAATGATACTGCCTTGCAATATTATTCTTGAATTTTATAGCATCTTCAACTCACATTGATGAGAATTAGGAACAAATTGGCATATTGATAGAAAATAAAGAACACTTATACAACTACTCTACAGTAAGCATATTGGATAGGCTTACCCAAGACCCTACGACTTTCTGATAAGCGAAGGACATAACTCTTTGCATCATTTGTAATCCATAATCTGCTACCAAATAATATGTATCAATAAATGAAATTTGATAATTAGCAAGTCACCTTTTCTGAGTGAAAAGTCAAGCTTTTGCATCAGCACAATGTTTTCTTTGAAAACTAAAAGTACATCACTAAATATGAATGAATTGTGCATGTACTTTTTAATAAATTTTTGAAATTCTCAAAACCAGACCCGTTTATGATATATTCTTCTAAACATATAATTAAAGGAAAAATATGCAGATAAAATTGAGACAGAAGTCATAAAGTTTTTTCTCAGTTTTCCATATGAAATCAAGAATTTGGCTCTAATTCTAGATATTTGACTCCAGACATGTGACAGTATCTACTTAATGTACTAAATTTAATTAGTAGTTTAGATTTACAGGAATGAAAATAATGCATAAATGCCGCTTAGTGACAGATATATGAGTTCTTTATGTCTTAAAATCAGACAGAAGGTATAGCATGCTAGATCATCATGATTATATATGAAGTACTAATTGCATTCTTCTAACATTAACTGATCATTGCTTATGGGCAAGGCACTGCAATTTCATATATTTAAAACATGTAAGTAGATACTGTTAGTATGTTTTTTATATTCTTGAGGAAACTGAGTCACAAAAAAAGGTTAAATAACTGACCCTAATAAAGTCGCACAGGTAATATATGGTAGATTTGGAATTTTACTGGAATTCAGGAATGAGGAAAGGTTATCAGCGGCATGCTGGCCACAGTTCCCACCTTCCATATCTAGTCATATCTAGTCAAACAAAATGACAGGAAATCAAACTGCCAAAGAATAAGGGCATTTGAGATGCACTTGAAGAGGTGGAAATAAATGTAAAAGATAGTAACAAATAGAGTTTTTTTTACTGGTCAAAGAAACAAAGAAAAAAAAGATTAGACAGCTGGAGGTGTAGAGTACAAGTTGTATCTAAAGAAACTGCTGAAAAGAGTTGCAAGTTAGTTTGATGCACTTCTAAGGAGGATCTTAAATGTGATAGCGAGCTGTGTTACTTGTACTACCTTCAGCTATCCATTAGAAATGAAGATTATATAGCTAATGGATGACATTTTACTGGAAATACATTTAAAAGATTAGTTTGACTGTTTTGGGCAGAATTGGAAGAAAATGGTCAGACTGTTTAACCCCTCTGAGTCTTGGTTTCAAATATAGGGATAAAAGGCCTTCTCCATCTTATACACAAGAAATAAGAAAAACTGTGATTAAAATACTATTACTTCTATTTTTGTGAAATGTTCTAGGAAAATTTTTTTCAAAGTAAATCACTGAGAACAGCTTTTTGTCATATGTCATAAAAATAAAATGCCCTAAAATATTTTAATTTTTTCTGGTTTATGGAGATTGTGTATATAGTATTTTTAAAAGTCTAATTACCTGTAGAAGTATGCAGAACCAAATTAATTATCAATATACATTTTGTCATCTATATCTAAACAATTACACATTCGATCAAAGTAAACCCAGTTGCAAAAGTCAGCATATAAGTGCCTAAGTAATAAAATGGCATAGAACTTATTCCACAACAGTAAGTATCACAATGGATGGTTGCATTCATTATTCATGTCATAGACTAATACTTAACACATATTAATACAATTCTCCTTAAATAGTGAATCTCCAGAGCAAAATAACCATTCCATTTTGTTTTGAGGAGAAATTGCATTTTACAAAGTTGGCTACAGAGCCTCATACATATTTTATAGCTAGTAATAGGTATTTTCCTAATATAAATTTCATGTTCCAGTGTAAGAAGCAGTTTTCAGCAGCTGTTGCATAATTTTTAAATTACAAAGACCTTAATCTTCATGATGTGTAAAAAGTAAGTGATAAAACATAACGAAAATAAAAACAATTTGGAAATAGCTGTGTCTTCGAAAATTAACAATCTGAATGTTCCACTATTTTGGCAATTGTAATATAAAGACTATATTCCATGAAGTTTTCAATTTATATTTGTGTACATTCCATGTAGAATCCTAAGGAAGAAAAAAAATGTGGTTTTACCCTTCCAAATTATCGCCATTGCAAATGGCCTATGGGAATGAATATTGTTTATATCAGTTTATGATTGTCATTTTTATGTTATTCTATTGGTTAAATGGAAAGACACAAAATTTTAGCTTTATCCCTACTGTATTGGACTAAATGCTTAACACAAGTCACTACACCTTTTGGGATCTCCATTTCCTTATTTGAAAAAGAGAAGATTATATTAGTCTTTAAATAGCCATTTGCATCTCAAATTTCTCCAATGCAATGGATAAGACCTTATGTTTTTTTTATAAGTGACATATTTCTGCTTTCTTTTACCATGTTTTATTTTATACTGTTAGTATAAGACTGGGCCAGAGAGTTAATGTGGTTAAAACTATGGCTTTATTTCTGTGACCAGAGACAATAGAAGTCATTGTGAAAAGGCAAGCTTCCAGTTACTTGGAATCTGAAAAACACATATTTCTAACTGGAAAAATAAAAAGCACGTTGTGTTGATGTTTAGCGACCACTATATTTTTATATGTCAGATGTCTCCTGGATCTAAGAGCATATTGTTTTCTGCATGTTTTCCATTCCACATGGCAAAAGCCTACAATTCTGTATTTGTTACCATCTTCTACTGGAATATCCAATTCACAATAATTTTTACTAAAATAAATAGATTACTGATATCCTATTTAATTTAAACCTGAAGAATACAAGAAAAGAGATAAATAAATACTTCAAAGAAAGGTTTCCATCACATATTTCTAGATTGTTCCTGTTCTGTGTGCACAGTTGCTACAAGGTACAAAAGTTCATTTTTAATTGTGCAGTCAAGAGTCTAAGACTTTAAAGAGAGCACTAAGGTAAAAGCAAAAATATGATATTTAAATTGTTTTGCTATACGAGGTCATTTCTCTGTCCTTGAACACTTGTTTTCTTTATCAAATATAATAACATGCCTGATTTCCACCCTGGTTTGCTCAAGTCAGAATGATTCTTCTAGTTTTATTCGGTCTTTAGCTCCATGAAGAGTTTCAGATCCAAACATGTTGCATGATCGACTGTTTTTAGCTCCAAGAGGACATACTCAAGAGCCCTAACGTGATGAGTGAATGCTAATGTTGTGTAATTGAATGCCTTATTTAAGATCTTAAATGGCAAAGAGGCCAATGATGGTTGTTTGGGGAAAGTATTGAGAAGTCTATTTTAAAAAAAGACTTGGGGTGCAGACACCTGGTTTAAATTCCAGTGCTATCCTTAACTAGTGCTATAACATTGAGTAGGTTAAATAACTTCTGTGAATTGCAGTCACTCATTTGCAAAATGTACAATTGAACTAAATCAAGAATAGCAAGTAGGTGATCCCCATGCTGCCACATCTCCAATTCCTAAAAATATTATCTTTTGCTACTTGATCATGCTACTCATTCCCATTTTGATCTGAATTTCCCTCCACCCAGCACTCAGAAAAACACTATAAGTTGATTGGAGTTGGCATAGAGGCTGAAATTCATCTATTATCTTATTATTCCCTTCCAAGATGAAACCTTTTCTAACACCATGAATGTGGTTGACTAGCTTTAGATAGCATTTAATCTGCTCTGTTACATCTTCTAACAATGTTGGTCCTTTAGTATTTGCAAGCTTTTCCTCATATTAATTTCAAAGCTGGCTTCCTGGAGTAGCTATTCAATAGTCCTCATTTGATTTGTAATGGGAAGACTTTATTTTTTGTGTTTTCACTGACTCTTAGGAGGAAATCTAGCAGTGGCTTGGCATTAGGCTAAAAAAAAAAACAGTTGGAGTTTCACTGGGGCAGTCTTAACTGATCTTTGCTAATAGCTTTTCCTTTAAATATACTCAATACTATCAATTTCTCCATTGATGACATAAATAGTACATTTCAAAGCTGTTCTTTTATTTCCCAGGGGAGAAATTAGCTAAGTGGTATATATTTGTTTCTCAGCATTGTTCAGGACTGCCCTGCTTTCCTGAGACCTCCACTATCTGCCAGCAAAAGGAAAATTAAACTGATAAAAGCATTCAAGTGGTAGTAAATAAACGGTTACTTTAATCTCAGTTTTTATAAATAAGAACAATTATACCAAACAGTCATCCCCAAACGGTGTACTAGAGGGCACTAGTTCTAATAAATGTCTAAGTTTTAAAAAATGGTGAAAACTTTTGGAAGACAGCTTAGTGTATCTCTCCCTTGAAGATTGACCATGTGTATTGATGTGGTTTTGAGAAGTCCTGTGGTAAAGAAATACATCTCCCTTAATTGAAATCACAGTTTTTCAAACACATTTGACTGCATTTTTTTCTCATAACACATATTATTACTGTACAGCGCTAATATTTCAGTGTATACAATGTGGAAAGCACAGTTAATACCAGTTAGTATGTAACTTAGCATGTAAAAAAACAATAGCGTGTCAATAGAACAATAATAAAATGGGACTCTTGAACTTTTGCAGAGAGAGCTGCTCAGTGAAATCTATTTGCATTATATTCATTACTTTAATGAGGTTGGAGACTAATCGGCACTAATGAGACACTCTGAGGTCAATGAGAAGATACTCAGTAGCCTCACCAATTAAATACTGAATTGTCTTTACATTCTACAATGTGCACAACTCTTAAGAGACTCTTATTCGTACTTAATATATGAAAAGCAAAAGGAACAAAGGCAGGTGAAATTGTGTTTGTCTGAAATCAATTCTATTTGTGCTAGAAAGCAAGTCTCGGGTTACCTAAGTAATGTAGAAAACTGTTTCAATTTTCCACTTCAAATGGGCAGAGAGACAGAATGCATGACTTTATTTGGATCCTGTTGAGTTTGAAACATCCGTAAAAGTTCACTGTGAATTATTTTCATGCCCAAGAATCTAAGATAGTACTCTTTGTTAAACCCTGTAGAACGAGATTTAGCAAGGGAAGACAATGAGGTTGGACTAGATCAGCGGTCACTATGCTGGCTGATTATCTGCATCATTTGCCTTACAAATATTAGTTTCCCTCAAAGTCTTGTATGTTAGGTACCATTAAGTGACAAATTTTTTTTTTTCAATTTTTAAATAATTTTTATTTATAATATTAAGGGAAAAAGCTATATAACTTGCCACACCTTTCACTAAGTAAAACTGGTAAATTACTGCTTAATATCTTTTTTTAAAATCTCAGAATCTGAAATAACCCCTACAATTTCTTCCCAAGTTTAAGACTCTTGAAAGCATCATAAGTCTCCTTGTATATCTTTTTGCCCTATAAATCGAAGTCTGAATAGAGTTTTGCATACATATTTTCTTGGTTTTCTAGCAGCCTCTCCCCATCTTTCAAGACATTTCTTCTATGTCTTGGCTATTCTGTTTAAGTCTGATTATTGATTGACCTCAGATTTTTCACTTTACATTACTTTGCAGATATGGACAGTCTTTA
>CAUYQG010094477.1:0-19781 GCA_963574415.1 Tarsius wallacei
ATAAGTAAGAAAGAGAAATAAGTAAAATTTATTATTCACAATTCACAGTTTGGAAAGGATGTTAACTCCCAGCAGCAAGTGTGGCCTCAAAAGGCCAAGAACTGGGTATATTGAAGGGTTTTAAGCATGAGTGGGTTTGGAACCAGAGTACTCTGGGCCAAAAGGATTGAACAATACTGTGGTGTTTGATGTTGATTGTAGTCACATGAGTCTTAGATATTGACGTTGCTAGACATTAGCATCTCGTGACCTTGGGTGCTAAGCTAGAGGGAAGAAGATAAGGGGAGAGTTGCTTTTTTTACATTTTTTCTGCAAGAGACCTGCCAAAGGTTTCCAATATACAAGCTCTTTAGTTAAAATTGCTCTTTTTAAAAATCATTTCTAAGGTTTCAGCTAGCTAAGAGGTAATCTTTGACCTTCTGTCTTTGACAAATTCCGTGAAAGTTTCTTAGAGATTATTATGAAATCAATATATTGAAAGGTAGGCATGTTCTTGTCTTGCATCTCATGGAGATTTCCTTTCACTTGTCAAGGGACTGGGATCAGCTGCTAGCTTGGTATACAGTAAAAAATTATTTTAATAATGACTAAACTCTTTCTAAAATTTGCATATTGAAAATTTATCTATGTCTAACCTGTGCTAAATTCAAAGCATGTCAGTCTAAGCAAAAATGGTTATACTGAGGCAAAATGTGAGCTAAGAATATTATATGTTTCTTGGAGTACCTCCATTCACTCAGAGATTATCTACCTTCTGTGATGGGTGCCTCAGTGACTGGGCCTCCTCTCTGGTGGGTGTCACAGTGAGTAGCTTTCTTCTGTGATGAGTGCCTCAGTCACTTATCCTCCTCTATAATGTGTGTCCAAATGCCTGGCATTCCTTTGTGATGTGTGCCTCAGTGACTGACCCACATCCATGATGGGTTCCCTAGTGACTGACCCTTCTCTATTATCAGCATCCTAGTGAATGGTCTCATTCATAATGGATGCCCCTCTGATTTCCCCTCCTCTGTGATGGATGCCCTAGTGACTGTATGTCCTCTCTGATAGTTGCCCTAGTGACTTGGCTTGTTCAAGATGGGTTACTCAGTGACTGGCTCTCTCCTGTGATGGCTATCACAATGACTGGCCCTCTACTGTAATGGTTGCCCTAGTGACTGTCCCTCTGCTGTAATCAGTGCCCCAGTGATAGTTCCTTCTTCACAGTGGGTGCCCCAGTAAGTGGCTCTCCTCCATAATAGTTGACTCAGTGACTGGGCCTACTCTATGATCAGTGTCCCCAAAACTGGAACTCCTTCATTATGGTTGCCCAGTGACTGATCTTTCTCCTATGATCCATACCAAATTGACAATGTCTCCTGCATAATGGATGCCTCAGTGATTAACCCTCCTATATTATGGGTGCACCAGTGACTGGATCTCCACAGTGATTGGTAGCTCAGTTATTGTGCCTTCTCCATATTTGTCCCAGTGACTGGGCTTCCACTATGATTGGTGCCCCAGTGACTTGCCTTACAATGTAATGGATACCGCAGTGACTAGCTTTACTCTGTTATGGGTGTTACAGTGACGGGGCCTCCTGCATTTGGTGCCCCATTGACCGCACATCCTTTATGAACTGTGTCCCAATGACTGGGCGTTCTCTGTGATTTACACCCCAGTCATGAGTCCTCTTTTGTTATAATTACTCTAGTAACTGAGGCTCCACCAAAATGGGTACCCAAGTGACTAACCTTTGTCTATGATCGGTGACTCCATTTCTGAGACTGCTGCATAATGTGTACCCCAAGGCCTGGACCTCTTCTGAGATGGGTGTCTCAGTAATTTGTCCTCCTCAATAAAAGGTGTTACATTGAATGGTCCTTCTCTGAATTGGTGCCATAATGATTAGCCCTCCTCCAAATTGGGTACCACTGTAACAATTCCATCTCTGTGATGGTTGTTCCAGTAACTGGGACTCTTCCATAATTGGTAACCTAGTGACTAGCCCTTTTCTGGGACTCTATTCTATGATAGATGACCCAGTGATGGCCTCCTCTATAATGGGTATTGAGTGAAGGATCTCTTCTGTGATGAGTACCCCAATGACTGGTACATCTCTATGAAACGTGGCCCAGTGACTGATTCTTTGTGATCGGTGCCTTACTGACTAGCTTTTCTCTGTGGTATGTGACCAAGTAACTGTGAATCCTAGATAATGGATGCCACAGTGACTAGCCCTCTCATATTATGGGTGTCCCAGTGACTGGGCCTCCACAGTGATTGGTGTCCCAGTGACTGGCCTACCTCCATAATGTGTGCCCTAGTTACTAATCCTACTCTGTCATGGGTGTCCCAGTAACCGTGTCATCTTCATAATGACTGGCCCAGTGATAAAACCTCTTTTGTCATTGGTGTTCCAGTGATTGACGTCCCTCAGTGATGGATGTTCAGAGACTGACATTCCTCTGTGAAAAATCTCCAAGTGACAGACTCTCCTCTGGGATGGGTGACCCTCTGACTAGCTTTCTAATGTAATTGGTCCCCAGTGGACTGAGTCTCTTAGATTATGGGTGCTTCATTGGCTAGTCCACCACCATTGCCCCAGTGACTGGGCCCCCTCAGAGATTTGTTTCCCAGTGACTGGCCTTCCTATATAAATGATGCTCTAGTGAATAGCCCTCTTCTGTGATAGGTGTTTCAGTAACTGGACCTTCTCCATAATGGGTGTTCTAGTGACAAGCTCTCCTCTGTTACTGGTGTCTCATTGACTGACCCTCCCCTGTGATTGGTGTGCCAGTGACTGGCCCTCCTAAGACATGGGTGCTCTGGTCACTGGTTCCCTTCTGTTATGGGTGCCCTATTGACTACCTTTCTACTATTATAGATGCCCCAGTGACTGGTCCTCTTCTGTGATCGCTGCCCCAGTGACTGAACCTACTCAGTTATGTGTGCATAATGACAGTCCCTCGTCTGGGTTTGGTGCCTCATTGACTGGCCCTACTTTGTTATCAGTGTTCCAATGACAGTCTCTCCTCTGTAAACAGTGCCACAGTGACTGGCCCTTTTCTGTGGTAGTTAAATCATTACCCTTCTATGTGATGAGTGCCCCCATTGAATGACCACCCACCATGATGAATGTTCCAGTGAATGTTCACCTCTGTAATGAGTGCACTATTTACTTGGTCTACACTGTGATGGGTGTGCAGTGACTGGCCTTTCTCTGTGATGAGTGTTCCAGTTACTTACTCACTTATCTGATAGGTGCCCCAGTGATTAATGATGGATGACTAGCTGTCCTCCATAATTGGTGACTGGCCCTTTGCCGAGATGTGAGACCCAGTGACTGAACCGCCTCCATAATGGGTGCACCAGTGACTAGTCCACATCTATGTTGGGCGTCCCAGTGACTGGCCATACTACAAAATGAGTGCCTCAGAGACTCATTTTCCTCTGTGTAACTACCTCAGTGATTTGCCTTACTCTATAAAAGGTGACCCATTTGCTGACTCTTTGGTAATGGGTACCCCAGTGACCACCCCTCCTCTGTGATGGATTGCACTAGACACTGTTCCTCCACTGTCATGGTTGCCTCCGTGACTATTCGCTCTCTGTGATGGCTATCTCAATTACTGAGCATCTTCTTGATTACTATTCAAGTGATTAGGCCTCCAACTGTGATTGATGCACTAGTGACTGGCTGACCTCTGTTTCAATGACTTAGAGATTAGTCCTCTTTCAAATGGGTGTTCCAGTAACTGGAAATCCTGTGATGGGTTCCTCAGTAACTGGCATTTCTATATGATAGGTGCTTCAGGCACCTATTATTCTTCTCTGTGGGTGTCCAAGTAACTAGCCCTCCTCTGGGATCAGTGCCTCACTGACTGGGCCTCCACTTTGATGGGTGCAGTGGTAAATGGGTCTCCTCTTTTAAGCTGCCCAGCGACTGGCCCTCCTATGTGATGGCTGCCCAGTTACCTGCTGTGTTTTGTTACAGGTGCCCCAATGACTGAACCCCTTCTGTTACGTATGCCTTACTGACAGGGACTTCTCTGTGACCAGTATCCTGGTAACTGGCTCTCATCTGTCATGGGTGCCTCAGTGACTAACTCTCGTATATAACCAGTGACCCTGTAACTTTCTCACCTTTGTGTTGGATGCCTCAATGACTGGCTGTCTTCCATAGTGAGTGTGTCCAATTGATTGGCTCTTTTCTGTAATGGGCATCACAGTATCTGTCATCCTCTGTGATGGGTGTCCCTGTGACTATGTCTCTTTTGTGATTGGCTCCCCAATGACTTGGTCTCTTCTGTGATGGCTGCCTCAGTGAGTAGCCAATTTAGTGGTGGGATTCACATTAACTGGCTGTCCTACTGACCAATGACCCATTGACTGGCCCTCATCTGTGACAGGTGCCCAGAGAACAGGCCTCTTCTGTAATGGGTCCCCCTGTGACTGGAAATCATCTGTGATTGGTGAGCTTGTGAGTGGCCTTCCTCTGTAATCAGTACCCCAGTGCCTAGCCCACCCATAGGATGGGTGCCCCAGTGACTGACCCATCTCAGTAATGAGCATCCCCTGAATGAGCATACTCTGTGATGTGTGCCTCAGTCACTGGGCTTCATGTGTGGTAGCTGACCCAGTTATTGGCCCTCCTCTGTGATTGGTGCCCCATTGACTGGCCCTTTTCTGGCATAAACTCCTCAGGGACTTACCATCCTCTGGGATCGGTGTCTTAGTAACTGATCATAATCAGTGATTAGGACCTCAGTGACTGATCTCTGATGGTGCTCTAGAGAAAGGACTTTTTTTGTAATGGATGTCCCAGTGACTAATGTTTTTCTTCAGTGAGTATCCCTGTGACTGGCCCTCCTTTCGGGTGGGTATTCCAATGACTGTGTTTCTTCTTTACACTGGTACCCCAGTGACTATGTCTCCTCTGTAATTTTTGATCCACTGACTGGTCTTCATGGGTGATGGGTGTCCCAGTTATTAGCCCTTCTCTGTAATGTGTGTAACTGTGAGTGGTCCTCCTCCATAATGGGTGTCCCGGTAACAGGGCCTCCTCTGTGATTTGTGCCCCAATGACTGGCCATCCTCTGTGATGGGTTCCCCAGTGAAAAGCCCTCTTCTGTGATGAGTTTTCTTGTAAGTTGGCCTTCTACAAAATTGGTGCCCCAGTGGCTAACTCTGGCCCTCCTCTGTGATGGGTGCCAAGAGAACTGGTCTCCTCTGTGATGGGTGCCACACTGACTGGGCATGATCTGTTATTGGAGATCCAGTAAGTGACACAGTCACTCACTTAGTTTCTTACCATTTTCTGCTTTGATGTCACAACACACCATTAAGCATGTCCCAATTTCTAGGAATCTTGTATAAGAGGTGGGCCTGTGACTGTCCCTCTTCTATGATGAATGTCCCAGTGCTTGGAAATCATTAATAAAAGATGATGTATTGACTGGAACTCCTCTGTGATTGGTGCCTCAGTTACTGGCCCTCCTCCAGATTGGATGCACCAGTGACAAGTCCTTATCTGTGACATGTGTTCCAGTAATTAGGCCACCTCTATAATTGGTATCTCACTGACTCGCTCTCCTCTGTGATGGGTTCTGCAGAGACTGTCCCTCCTCTGTGAAAATTAGCCCAGTGAATTATCCTCCTCAGTGATGAGTGCTCCAGTGACTAGATATCATCTGTGATCCTTGTCCTAGGAACTGAGTTTTCTACATATTGTGTGCCTCAATAACTTGGCCTTCTCCATTATGGGTGTACAAGTGAATGCTCCTTCTTGGTGACTGATGCTACATTGACTGACCCTCCTTCATAAAGAGTATACTAGTGAGTAGTCCTCCTCTGTGATTGGTGTCCCAGTAACAGGGCTTACCCCATAATGTGTGTCCCAGTTACTGGCCCTTCTCTGAATGGCCAGTGACCGGGTCTCCTATGTAATTGGTACCTCTATATTGGTCTCTCATTGACAAACTCTCCTTTGTGATAGGTTTTCTACATTTTGGTACTTCTCCATAATTGATGCCTCAATAACTAACCTTCCTTTGTGATGGGTGTCCCAGTGACTAGGCCGCTTCCATATATGCACCAGTACCAGGGACTACTCTGTTACGTATGGTCCAGTGACTGATCTTGATATATGATGGGTGCCCCAGTGAGTAGCCGATCTCTGGTGAATATCGTAGTGATTGTGCCACCACCAAAAAGTGTCCAAGTAACTGGGCTTTCTCTCTGATTGCTTCCTCAATGACTGGCCATTCTCTTTGATGATTGCCACAGTGACTAGCCCTCTTATGTGATTGGTGTCTTAGTAAAATGGCCTTTTGCAAATGGTAATCCCAGTGACTGCTACTCCTAAGTGATGGGTTACTGAATTTCTGAGCCTCTTCCTTAATGGATGGTCCACTAATTGATTCTCCTCTGTGATGGGTGTACCAGTGACTACAGTCCTCACTGGAATTTCTCACTTATGTGTGCTCCAGTGACTGGTCCTACTCTGAGGTGTTTGTCCAAGTTATTGGCCGTCCTTTATAACAGATGTTCTGGTGACCGACCTTCCTTTCTTATGAGTGACACAGTTAATTTCCCTTCTGTATGATGGTTGTCCCAGTGACTAGCATTCCTCTGTGAGGGGTGCCTCCATGACTGGTTCACCTCTGTGATGAGTTCTTATGTCACTGAACTTCCTGTGTATTGTGTGCCCCAGTAACTAGCCCTACTCTATGATGGGAGCCACAATAACTGGCCCCCCTCTGTAATGGGTACCCAAATGACTAACTTTCTACTGTTATGAGTACCACAGTTACTAACCCTCCTTTGTGATTGAGTATTCCACTGACTATTTATCATCTATAAGAGTTGACATCATGACCGACCTGACACTATGATGGATTCTCCAGTCAATGTCCTTCCTTCTTTGGTGGATGAACAAGTGATTGTGTCTTCTAGATAATGGGTTTCCCATTGCCTAGACCTCCTCCATTATGTGTGAACCAGAGACTGGACCTCCACTGTGATTGAGACCCACTGACTAGGTCTTTTCTAAATGGCTGCCCCAGTGTTTGGGGCTGCTCTGTTATTGGCACGCCAGTGACTGGCTCTCTTCATTGATTGGTGACTCTGTGACTCTTCCTCTTACGACTTGGGTGCTTCATTGACTAGCCTTCCACTGTGATCTGTTTCTCAGTGATAGACTCTCCTCTGTATTTGTCCCCAGTTACTGGACCACATTTGTGATGGGTAACACAATGACTGGCCTTCTTTGTGATGGGTGACCCAGTGAATGACTCTCCACATTGAGGGTGTCCTAGTGATTGGCCTCCTCTGTGGTGGATGTACCAGTGACTGACCTCCTTTGTAAAGAAAGTCCCAATGACTGCCTCTCTTCTGTTATCTGTGTCCCCTTTGATTTGCATAGTCTCTAATAGGTGCCCCAGTGGCTGTCCCTCCTCTATAATTTGTGCCCCACTGACTGACATTCCTCTGGGATAGGAAACCCAGTGACTAGGACTCCTACTTAATGGGGACCCCAATGAATAGTCCACCTTGTAATGGGTGTCAGTGACAGCCTCCTCCAAAATGTTTCCCCTAGTTACTGATTATACCCTGTTATGGCTGCCCAGGGTTTGTCCTCCCTCCACAATTGGTGCCTCAATTACTGTCTCTTCTCTGTGATGGTCGCCTTAGAGAATGGTCCTGTTCAGTGACATGTTCCACAAAGACTGGTCCTCTTCTGTAATGCGTTCCTCAGTGACGTCATGTTCTCTGTGATGTGTATCCCAATGATTAGGCTTCCTCCTTGATGAGCATACAGTGATTATCCCTCCTCTGTCATTGGTGACCCAATGACTGGGCTTGCACTGTGATTGCTGCCCCAGTGACTGACCCTGCTTTGTGATCAGAGACCCAATCATTGGCCCTCTTTAACATGGGTACCTCATTGACTGGGCCTCCTCAGTGACTAGCTGGGACACCCATTAGCTTCCTCAGTGACTAGCTTTCCTCTGTGATGGGTGTAAATGTGGCTAGCCCTCCTATGTTGTGGGTGACCCAGTGAATGAACATTCTTTGTGATCAGTATCAATAAACCAGCCCTCTTTATTATGGATGTTCGAGTAATTAGCCTTACACTGTAATGGGTATCTGGTGACTAGCTCTCATCTTTGATGGATGTTCAAGTGATTGGACTTCTACCTAGTGACTGACACTCTTCTATGATGGTTGCCACAATGAGTGGACCTCCTCTGTGATGACAGACCTAGTGACAGGACCTCTACTGTTATTGGTGGTGCAGAGATTATGCCTTCTCCATGATGGTTACCTCAGTGACTGGCTTTCCTTTGTGATGCGTGCCCCCAGAGACTGTACCTTTTGTGTAAAAAATGTCTCAGTGTCTGATCTTTCTCTATGATGGGTGCCTCACTGAGTAAATTTCCTCAGTGATCACTGCCCCAGTGACTGGGTCTTCCACATAATGTGTTCTCCAGTGACAAATCCTCCTCCATAATGGGTTCCCCTGCAACTGGTGATACTATGTGGTGGTTTTCCCGGTGACTGTATCTCCTCTGTAATGAGTGCCACAGTGAGTAGCCTTTCTCTTGATTGGTGACCCAATGACTAGCCCTCCTATATAACATGTGTAATAAAATTGGACACTCCACTTTGAGGCATGCCCAGTGACTGGCCCTTCTTCATAATGGGTGTCCTAGTAATTAGCCCTCGACTGTGATGGGCATCCCAGTAAATGAGTCTAATTCCTAATGGGTGCTCCAGAGTGAAGCTTTATTTGGCAATGGGTTTCCTAGTGACTAGCCCTCTTATGTAATGAGAGTCCCAGTGACAAGTCCTTCCCCCACAATGGATGCCCAGTTACTGACCCTCTTATGTGATAGGTGCCACAATGACTATCGCTTTTCTGTGATATGAGTCTTTGTGATTGGCCCTTCTCTGAGATGTGTGCCACAGTGATTGTCCCTCTTTCTAATGAATGCTCAAATGACTGGGCAGCCTCGGTGATACCTGACTTAGTGACTTCCTCTCCTTTGTGATGAGTGCAATAGTAACTAGCCTTTTTCTGTGATGGGTGTCCCATTTACTGGGCCTCCTCCTCTTGGGTGCCCCAGTGACTGACATTCCTCCTCTGTGATCAGTGCCTGTGTGACTGGTAATCTTCCATAATGGATACCCTAGTGAAAAGCCCTACTTTGTGATGAAAGCCCTAGTGACTGACTCTCCTCTGCAATGGGTGCCCCAGTGACTTGTTCCCCTCTGTGATGGGTGTCTTGGTGACTGACTCTTCTCTGTGTTGGTTGCCCCAGTGAGTGGTCCTCTTCCATTGTAGATCCTCAAGTTACTTGCTGTCTTATTGAATGATTGCCACAGTGGGCCTCCTCCACCATGGGTGCCATGGTGGACCTCCTCCACCATGGGTGCACAAGTGACTCATCCCCCCCATGATGAGTGTCCCACTTACTGAGTCTCCTTCATAATGTGTTCCTCAGTGACTGACAACTTCTTTGTGACGAGTTTCCCAGTGACAGGGCTTCCTCTGTAATGTTTTTGCCAGTGATTTAACTCCCATTTTCTTTGGTGCCCCAGTGTCTTGTCATAAATAATTTGTGCCCCAAGGACTAGCCCTCCTATGTAATGAGTGTCCCAGTAACAGGGTCTTCTACATAATGGGTGCACTTGTGATATGGTCTCCTGCTTGAATTGTGCCCCAGTTGCTGACATTCTCTATGATGACTGCTACAGTGACTAGCACTTTTTCTGATGGGTGTCTTAATCACTGGGCCTCTTCCTAAATTGGTGCCCTAGTGAATAGTCGTCTGTGATGTGTGTCCTGGTTTCTGGATCTCCTTCATTCACCAGGGCTTACGTTGGGCTTTGATGGGTGCCCAAGTTACCGGGCCTCATCTGTAATGTGTCGTCCAGTGAATAGACCTCCTGTATATTAGGTACTCTTTTAAGTGGGTTGCCTTTGTGGTTTGGTGCCTCAGTGACTGGACCTCCTTCAAATTGAATGCCCTATTGACTTGCCCTCCTTCGTGATGGGTATTCCAGTAACTGATCTTTCTCCATAATTGGTGTCCCAGTGATTAGCTCTCCTCTGATGTGTTTCAAAGTGACTAGCTCTCCTCTATGATATATCTGCGATGGGGCCTTCTCTATGAGGGGTAACCCAGTGGTCATTCTCTGTGATTAGTGACTCAGAGATTACTCTTCCTCAGTTAAAAAAGCCCAAGTGTCTCTTCCCTCTCTGTGAAGGATGCCCCAGTTATTAGATTTCCTCCATGATTGCTGGCCCAGTGATTGAGACTCCTACTTAATGGGTGTGCCTGTGATTAACCCTCCTCTATATGGATGCCCCTGTGACTGAGTCATCTCAAAAATTGGTAACCCAGTCACTGTCCCTCCTTCATAAACAGGTTCTGTAGTGACTAGCCCTCCTCTGAGATGGGTTTTTGGATAACTGGTCATCATCCATAATGGGTTCCCCAGTGACAAGTCGTACTTTTTGATGGGTGTTCCAGTGACTGAACTTTCTCAGTGATGGGTACCCCTGTAACAAGCCCTTCCCTTTGACTGTGGTCCAAGTGACTAGTCACCTTCGCTAATTGGTGCCCCAGTGACTAGCCCTCTTCTGTGATGGATATCCCAATGACTGGGTCTCCTTTGTTACAGAGGTTTTAGTAACTGAGCTTCCTCTGTGAATGTTGCCCTTGTGACTGGATTTCTTTGATAATGGGTGAACCATTGACTAACACCCCTCTGATGGGTGCGTCCAGTGACTAGCACTCCTCTCTTATAGGCACCGCAATGACAGACTCTCCTTTGTGATGGGCGTCCAAGTGACTTGCAATAATTTTTTGATTATTGTCCCAGTTGATAGCTCCCCACTGAGAGGGTGCCACATGGAGTAGCCTTCCACCCTGATGGGTGCCCTATTGATTGGCCTGCCTCTATAAAATATTCCCATGTGACTGACACTCCACTGTGATTGGACCCCAGTCGTTGACCCTCATTTGTAATAGGTGGCCCAGTGACTAGCCCTCATCCTTAATGGATGCCATAGTGATTATCTCTCCACTGTGATCTTTGCCTAATAACAGGCTCTCCTCTGAGAAAGAAGTAGCAGTTACAGCCTCTCCTCTCTGATGGTTGCCCCCCCCAATAACTGGGTTTCCTCCACAATGGGTGTCCCACAACTGACCTTCTTATGTGATGGGTGCAAGAGTTACTTTTCTTCCTCTGTGATCGGTTACCGTGTGATTGAGCATCTTCCATTTGGTGCCCCAGTGACTGAGCCTCCCCCATTGTGAGTTCCCAATTGACTGTGCCTCTTCTGTGATTGGTACTTAGTGATTAACCCTCCTCTCTGGTAGGAACTCCGTGACTATGCCTCCTCTCTGATGGGTGTCAGTGAGTCTAGCACTTTTCTGTGATGGGTAACAGTCACAGTGCAGGTCTGCTCTATGATCCTTGCTGAAGTGACTGTCTCTCCTCTCGGATGAAAGACCCAGTGACTGAACCTCCTCCTAATTGTTACCCTAGTGTCTGGTCCACTTCTGTGATAGAAGCCCCAATGACAGACTCTTTTCTGTGATGTGTGTCCTAGTGACAGTCTATACTCTGTGATGGTAGTCACAGCAAATGACTCTCCACTGTGGTGGGTGCCACTGTGGGTTGCCTTCCTTTGTGATGAGAATCCCTTGACTGGCTCTCTTCTGTTATGAGCGTCAAAGTGACTGACCCTCTTTTGTGATGAGGACCCAAGATTGGTCCTTCACTGTGATCACTGGGAATCACTTTCCCAAATTCATAATGAATTCCCTAGTAATTAGCCCTCCTTTGTGATATGTGGTCCAGTGACTTGTTCTTTTCTGTGATGTCTGTTCAAGTGGCTGTCTCTCTTCTCTGATGATTGCCCGAGGACTGGGCCTCTTCCCTTATGGGTGGATCAACACCATACTCTCTTTTTTGATAGGTGCTGCAGGGACTGATCCTCCTCTGTGATGAGCCATCCTCTGTGATCAGTGGCACAGTGACTGGTCCTCCTCTGTGACTGGTGCCCCAGGTACTGTCCCTTCACCAAAGTGGATGCCCCAGTGACTAGCCCTTCTCTGATATTTGTACCACCTACAGAGCCACCTCCATAATAGGTGCGCCAGTGATAAGGTCATATTTGTTATGGGTGTCCCAGACACTGAGCTTCCTCCATAATGTGTGGCCAGTTACTGAGCTTCCTCTGTGAATGATTCCCCAGTGACTTTCCTTCCTATTTCATGAGTGCCTCAGTGACAATCGCTCCTCTGTGATGGTTGTCAAAGTGAGTTGGCCTCTTTCATAATGGATGCCCCAGTGATTGAGTTTCTCTGTAATTGCTGAACTAATGAGTGGCCATTCTCTCTTATGGGTATCCCTGTGACTAGACTTGTTCTCTGATTGATGTCCTAGTAAAAAAAGTCTCTGCCAAATTTGTTTGTCTGTGACTCTTCTTTCTCTGGGATGGGTGCATCTGTTTCCAGGCCTCCTCCATAATAAGTAGTCCAGTGACTGGTCCTCCTTTTTTTGGCTGTTGCAGTGTCTGGTCTTCCTCCATAAAAGGTGTGTGGTTTTTTTTGTGACTGAGCCACCTCTGTGATTTGTACCACAGTGACTAGCCCTCCAAATGGATTGCTCGTTACTAAACTTCCTCTGTGATGGGTGTTTCAGTAACTGAACCTCCTCCATAATTGATGTTCTAATAAATAATCTTTTTCTGTTATGGGTTCCCCAGTGACAGGCTTTCCTCTGTGATGGGTGTTTCATTGAGTAGCTCACTGCTGGTATATTTGTTCTTGTGACTGGGCCACTTCAATCATAGTTGTCACAGTGATTGGCCCTCTTATATGTAAAGTGCCCCAGTGACTGATCCTTCTCTCTCATGAATGCCCCAATGACAAAGTTTCTTCTATGCTTACTGCTCCAGTTACTGGGTCTCCTATATAATGAGTCTCCCAGTGACCAGTCCTTCTCTATTGTAGGAGCCCTGGTGACTTTCTATGCTCTGTGATTATTGCCCTAGTAAAAGGCTGTCTTCTGTGATGTGTGTCATGTTGAGTATGAAACTTCCTCTGTGATGAGTGCCTCAATGACTGGCTCTCCAATAAAATATGTGACCCATTGTTAGACACTCCTTTGTGATGTGGTTACCCATGCTTGGCCCACATCTGTGGTGGGTGCCTCAATGACTGGGCCTCCTCCATAATGGGTGTCATGTGATTAGCACTCCACAGAGATGGGTGTCTAGTAACTTGGTCTAGTTCATAATTGATGTCCCAGTCACAAGCCTTCCTTTGTGGGGAGTGTACAAATGACTGCCCTACTCAGTGATGGGTGCCCTAGTGACTGACCATCACTCTGTGATGGATGTCCCCATTACTGTCTCTTCTCTGTGATGTGTGTCTCAGTTACTGACCCTTTTCTATATTTTTTTAAGTGAGAAAGGAAAATTTATTGAGAGGACTGAAAAGCTCCCAAGGTGGGCAGGGATCTTAAGGGTGCTCTGATTTGAAGCTGAAACCTGGTGCTTATATAGCTCTAAGACTGAGCTGATTGGATAGCACTAACTGAGAGCTAATTGGTCATTTTTTTTATCTTAGCAGTGAATACTTAAGCTCTTCCTTGAGAGGCCCATTTGTTGCTTGTTTAACAGAGTGAGTGTATCCACCTGAGAGACCTACCAGAATTTTGCTACATTGCTAATGGATGACACATCATGTCTGTCTTTCTAGCTTTTTTCTAACTGTTTCCTCTCTCATTCCCCCCTCTGGAGTAGTAGCCCTAACTACCCTTAGGGAGTAAAGATGATGCCTGCTCTGGGTACTTAACCCTGTGGGAGCTCTAAGCATCCTCAGTATAAAGAAGCTTCCACACAAGGTTCAGCCTGCATCACCATTTGGAGTTTGATGGCTTCTAGGTTAAAAGAAAAATATTTTACAAGGAGGCTAATTATACAAGAACCAAACACAAGAAATACAACTAAATGAGATATTAAGAAAAAAACACATGTCCATATACTGGAAATCCCTAGAAAGGATAAAATATATTGTAATCAACTGGGTGCTAAACCTGCTTGTTCTTGTGTTATGTGTATAGGTTCTACAGGTATGCTGGTTAGAATTATAGGAACAGATTTGTACTCTGTAAAAGTTTAGGGAGAATGCTACCTGGAAAATGTTTTAGTATGGAGACCCATGTATAACTCATACTCATATATTCCAGTGTGCTGACACAGTAGAACAAGGTAGCTAAAAGGACTGGTGCTAATGTAACAGGTGTCAGTGCAATTCACCAGATCCTGACAATTTGATGTATTCATGGTTGATCAGACTATCCAATGTTTTTCAATTATGGCTATGTGCCATCCAGTTGTTGTAGGGACTCCACTACAGAATAAAGCCCATGGTCCCCCTTGTTTTTGTTTTCAAATACTCTGGGGAAATACATTTTACCCAAGATAGTCCTAAGTGCGACTGAAAAAAGAGAGAAGGATTTCGTCACACCTTGGCCACTTCTCCAAACTTAATTGTGGCCTTTTGCCTCACAAAACTTTCTGGTTAAGTTACTGCTTATTGCAGGGCATACCAAGAACCATTGAAATTTTCTATCTTTTCAAGAGAGAGATATGCTGCTAAGCCATGTCATCCAGACACATATCTTCCTGGCTTGTCTTCCTGCAGATCACCCCAATATTCTCTGCCATGGCCTCAGCCACACGTTTGTCATGGAGCTGCCACTGCTTGGTGGCATCCGTGGATTCACATAGCTTTTATTAAAAAAGAAAAATGTGGTATAATGAACAAGAAGTACAAATTTCCACCAAAACAGGAACAGTTGACAGAATATAGCTATTGGGGGAGAGTTATAGAAGATCCCTCCTATGGGCATATCCAACAGTTTGAAAAATTACCATGTTGAACCACATAAGTAATGGAGGGAGAAGTGAGATGCTTATAGGAAGCTAGGACCAATTGATGATGAAAATATGTAGCAAAATAGATTTGACATTTTGCTCATTCACATGTTGGAAACTTCTCGGGAAGAAAATTCCATGGGTGCTCAGAATTAAGGGGTCCTTGACAGAGAGTTTTAATGGTGCAAATTAAGACATAAACAAAGGCAGAAAGTATTCCTGAGAACATCTGCATCAATACAAAAAAGAATGGTAGTTTTCTGTAAGTGTAGATTTAACGTCAATGTGTTAAACCAGCAGGTGGTGAAAGACGTGCTGTAGTTTGTGTCTTTTTCTTGATACCAGTAATGCATAAAGTGCCAACTATTCAATACGCAGTTGTCTTATTTTTAATAGAAAATAAAGGTGTTATTCATGGACTCTACTTACTCCAGCTATTTTAAAATATTTAAAAATATTAGATGGTTTTTGTTTAAATTTCCAATTCTGAAAATTTATATCATGCTGCTCTGGACAGTACAGCGCTAGGCGGGGTTGGGGGATATTTTCTCATCATGTAAGAATTTACTTTCAAGACCTGAGAAAAAGTTATTCTTTTTTTTCTAGAAATGCTCTCATTTTTTCACAGGAATAACCTCCCCACTGGACTAATATTAGCTATTTTTTTATTTGGGGGTACAAGGGGGAGTGGTACAGGGGGCCAGTCTGTCCCCAATGATGCACCCATCACTACTCATCTAAAGCACTTTGCTGCTAAGTCATGTCATCCAGAAACATATCTTCCTGGCTTGTCCTCCTGCAGATCACCCCGAGATTCTCTGCCATGGCCTCAGCCATACATTTGTCATGGAGCTGCCACTGCTTGGTGGCATCCATGGGTTCACATAGGTTTTATTTAAAAATAAAAAATGTGTTGTAATGAACAAGAAGTACAAATTTCCACCGAAACTGGAACAGTTGACAGAATATAACTAAACTTAGCTAACTTTTAAGGGAGATAAGAAAAAGGCCAAAAAAAGCCAGTGAGTGGGAAGTCCAAGACTGTTTTGGGATAAACACCAGGATAACTGCATTTGAGCATGAGTATCTTCCAATTTCTTCCAGCATTCTGTCTGTTATCATTCTCTGATCCTTCTCCCTTTTGGCACACCTGGAAAACCAAATGGCTTCTTCCTTTATTTTGTTGATGTAAGCAAGCTCAATAGTACAACGGTGGACATGATAAAAAGTCAATTGGAAAGTTTGTAAATCTCATACATGAGTAAAAGTTCAGATATTAAACTGGCATACTGGTAATCATCATGTGGTGTCAACATTATAGCAATTTGAATGAAATCAGAACTGCCACCAAATATAACCTGTAGTGATGTCAACGTTCCTAATTTCCTATACTAAGTTATCAATGTGGCAGAATGCATTTTTAAGCTCCAGATTTTCTAAACACTTTTAAGAGGCTATTAAAGAGTGTAGAACAGAACTTCATCTGAGAAAACTTGGCATAGGAAGAAACACTGACGTGATCTTTCTGGGCCCTTATTGTGGGGCACAGATTAACAGAAGAAATGTTAGCATGTCAAAGAATTTGACAGGTGAGGGGAGGCAATGGTAAGAAAAGGGTGTTCTTGCTGCAAGGCTAATGCCATCATGTTCAAGGAGAAGTCTGGGCAGAGGGGAAAAAAATCAAGGGGATAAAAAGTGTCATTTAACCCAGTATCAAAAGGTAAAAGAAACGCACTAAAAATATTGTTTTTCAAACTTTCTTTAAGTATTCTAGATCCTCCATATTTCCATATGTTTATTTTTTTATTTAAAAGTTTTCCTTATTTTAAAATATATTTTAAAATTGATATATCATAGATGTATTCAGGGGGAACCCAAAATCAAGAATATATTAATTAAAAAATATGTATTCATTCTAACATGCTTAACCTTCAGTCAGCTACAAAGTACTCTCTGTTCGATGCAATACACCTATCAATATGATTTTTCTTTATTGAAAATGATTTTTATTATGAATTTGGATGCCTTTCAGTGTTTCTGCTATTTGTTGTTTCATCTCTTTCACATTGGCAAATGTTTCCTTTTAAATACTTTTTTTATCCAGGGCAACAAAGTCACTTGGGGTAAGATTGGGTGAATAGAAAGGGTGGTTCATGGGAGGTCATGACATTTTTTGGTCAAAAAACTGCTGAATATTCCATGTGGTGTGAACAGGTGTGTTCATAAACCACCAATCATGAAATAGGCAAATACATTGAAATAATCTCCAAAAAAAAAAAAAAAATCACTGAAGCTGAATGCAGCTTCTCACAACAGTGCTAGTTAGTAAACTGAGGGAATTGTGTTCCTAGAACACTTACCTACGAGGGGAAACCTGTACTAAAAAGGGATCTGGCCTGGGCCCCCTTTTGTATAGTTTTGGTTAACATGTGATAATTAACACATTTACGTTATTGGTAAAAATTAAATCAATGTACTTTGGAGCATTCATCACCTTTTATTTACCCCCCAAAAAGCACCTTTTTGACACAGGGTAACTTTATTGAAGAAAAGAGCCGAACATAATTTCAAAGGACTCCACTTCTATCACATCTTCTAATATATATCTTTATTGAGAAATTGTGTAAGGTTAAGTTTACTTTTTTCCTAATGCAGCTGTTTTAGTTCACCTTGCTAATCTTCATTTCTGATTCTGGTTCTGGAAATTTTAGTGTCAGCATCAGCAATCTGACATCTCCTCTTCATCCTAACAGAAGCTATGACTTTTCTTTGTCCTATTTTGTTGTTTTGTTATGTGGATTTTGACATTCAGGTTGCTTTTACATCCTTGAAAGGAGTCACTTATACTTCATTCTTTTCATCTTCAGTTTGAAAAAATAACTGTATTGGCATTCTGTACTTCTTCAACTTGGTCACCAAAATTCTTTGATTCCTTTTTTATAACTGAATATTTATTTTCTCCAAAACTCTCAGACATGTCCTATCTTTTACTTGCTCCAGAATCATATTCAACAGAAACAGATGGTATTTTGTAAGATTGCCCTGAGTTCTAAGTAATTCAAGACTTTCATATATACTCAAATTTCTGGTGTGCATGGACTTCTTAAGATATAATTGCCAATTTTTACAGCCAAATTGTCATGTGTCATTAAGATTTGATAATTTTGATAATTCTTGACCTGAAGACTTAACCTACTTGTTATTGTCCATTTTACAATTAATTCAGCAACATTTGTGATATGTAATTCAGCTAAAGGAGAGGATGCAGGACATTGGTCAGTTTTTGCAGAGTTGTAAGAAAAACTTCTTCAAAGTATTCCTGATTTGTCCTGTTTGGATAAGTAATTATGAAGAAGAACACACCCAGGCAATGTTGAAGCCAAGAATCATTTTCAGTCAGAGGACTGGATCTTAAAAGAATAAGATGAGTAAGAATCCTGGTGCTGACCAAAAGTTTAGATAACACCATCTTGTCTGGTCCTTCTGCAGTTCCTGTCCTAATTTCAGATAACTCACTATCTAATAAATCACAAATTAGTTTTAGAACATTATTAGCTGTAGCAATCTCTTCAACTAATTTTGACTCTCGCTCATCATCACTATTTATTTCTGTTCCTTCTTGTTGAAGATCTTTTATTTTTTTGTTTTAAATGGTTCAAACCCAAACATCATCAGTTCAACAAAGAATGTCTTAAAACAGTTATTTTTATTGTGATATCATCAATGTGCAACACCTGCAAAAGGAAACTGCAAAGTGTTTACTTGCAATATCCTGATTCTGTTGTCCACAGCATTCCAAGCATAAACAAGCCAGATTTCTTAGTACAAGAAGAAATAACTTATTATTCCAAGAAGAATAAATGATTCGAGGATTCTGTTAATAGTTGCATTTATGCCTGTTGAGATGGACATCTGCTTCAATAGCTCATAGCACAAAATAAGACACTTCTACAGTGTTTCAACATCATTCTTCTCTATATGGAATTCTTTAATTTAAAGTTGCTCTGTTTCTTTCCATAGATCTATTTTGGCATCTTCTAATCCTTTTATCTTTTCTTTTAATTTTGATGCCTGATAAAAATCCTGTAAGGTGATGCAATTTTTCAAAGCTTTTTTTGCTTCAATAACCTTAACTTTTATTTCAGCCATCTTGAGCCCTTTCTTCCTTGCAGCACTTGGGTCATTAACACTAACAGTAATAATGGATGTCCGAATCTCTGAGATAATTTCTGTAAAAATTTGAGATTTTTTGTTATTACTTGTAATCATGTGAAGTAGTCTCTCAACAAAAAAATAAACAAGGAATACTGGGGTTGTGGACCGAGTAAGAATTTCCTGTAAAATAGCCAGCAGTTTTTTCCTTCCTCCTTCTTCACTGGTATCTAAAGACTTAATCATTAGAATCAGTTGTTGGGAGGGGGGCCAAGATGGCGACCGGGCAGCGTGGTCTGTGAGACCTCCACAGAAGAGGAAACAGAAAGACTCCAGATCTCTCCCAGGGGGCCTGCTCCCCCCACGGAACTTGTCCACCGACACCGCAGAGGCATTACAGCGGGCCTGAGGTAAAAGCGGCCGCCGCCCCTGCCGGCAACCCGGGACTGCCGCCGGCGACCCGGGGCGCCACCACTGAGGTGACCCAGGGCCCAACAGCGCCGCGGATGCAGCAGACCCGAGGAGCGCCGCCGCCGCCCCGGGGACCCGGGGCGCGCTGCCGTGGGCACCGCCGCCGAGGCGACCCGGGGCCCCCCCACCCCCCTGGCGCGCGCCCCGCCGGCCGGCGCCGATCCCTCCCGCTCCCCCTGGCCCCCGGTCCGTCCTGCTGGGGGCCCCGCCCACG
>CAUYQG010094479.1:0-24822 GCA_963574415.1 Tarsius wallacei
CAGCCTTCCAAGTAGCTGGAACTACAGGCACGCGCTACCACGCCCGGCTAGTTTTTGATTTATTGTAGAGATGAGGTCTCATCAAGTTTCCCAGACGGGTCTCGAACCTGCGGGCTCAGGCAATCCAAGGGTATTTTTATATAATGTCTTTTACTTCTGAAAAGCTGTTTGTGACTGGAAATATCTAAACCGAATAATATTCTAAAAACTCCCTCAGGACAATCCACTTAAGTATTGAACTATTGATTTATTTCTTTTTAAAATTCACACTTTCACACAATGGGTCTGTTAAAGACAAAAGTCTCCTTGTAATGATAAAAGGAGGAAAAAAAAGGAAGAATACTAACATACCAGCAGTAAAACAATTGAGTTAAAGTTAAGATTTTTTTTTTTTTTTTTTGAGTTGGAGTCTTACTCTTGCACAGGCTGGAGTGCAGTGACAGGCTCAGAGCCACCACTGCAGCCTTGACCTGCTGGGCTCAGGCAATTCTTCCACCTCAGCCTTCCAAGTAGCTGGAACTACAGGCATGTGCCACCACATCCAACTAATTTTTTTTAATTTAGTGTAGAGATGAGGTCTCACCATGTTGCCCAGGCTGGTCTCGAACCTGTGAGCTCAGGCAATCCTCTCGCCTCCAATCCTCTCACCTCCACCTCCCAAAGTGCTGGGATTACAGGTGTGTGCCACCATCCATGCTTGGCAAAGTTAAGATCTTGATAAAGGTGCACCAAGCAATAGAAAAAATATTAAAATATATAGTTTCTTTTTCTTTTTTTTTTTTTTTTGAGTTGGAGTCTCACTCTGTCACCCAGACTGGAGTGCAGGGGCATGCTCATGGCCACCAGAGCCACAACCTGCTGGGCTTAGGCAAGATTTCTGCCTCAGTCTTCCAAGTAATTGGAACTACAGGAGTGTACCACCATGCCTGAGTAATTTTTTGATTTATTGTAGAGACAAGGTCTTGCCAAGTTGCCTAGGCTGGTTTTGAACCCCTGGATTCAGGCAATCCTCTCACCTCCATCTCCCAAAGTACTGGGATTACAGGCATGAGCCCAGCCTAAAATATACAGTTTCTAAGTGATCTAAAATAGGTATTGAAATTGAAGACAAAATACATGTAGTATTTTATTGGAGATAATCTCATAAACATTTAGCATGCACCCATGAAATACAAAAATCAATCACCGAACCCAGTTTAGAACTTGGGTTTTCTAGTCCTTTACCATGGCATCAGAAGATTTGTTCTAGAAGACGCTTAGTTGTTATGAACTTTTCCATCATAAAGAATTTCTATCTGGTTGGTTTGCATTCTGGATTACAAGGAGCACTCTGCATTTATGTAACACATACATCCCTCCATGTACTTCAACATGGTTCATACCATCATAATCATAATTCTGTGACATAGGATAAACATTATATTTATTAATAGGTATTAGGCACTTAACCTGAATTATTAAAAGCTCAGCAAATATACAGGCTATATGCGTAAAAAAAGTTTTAAAAAGAGAACTTAAATTTGGATTATTTATCTCATCGACAAGCAACAGAGGAACTTCCCAAGGACTACATGATGCTTTTTCTTTTATTTGCTATTTTTAGAGACGGGGGTATCACTATGTTGCCTAGGCTGGTCTAAAACTCCTGGCCTCAAGCCTCAACTTTCAAACTCTATCCTCAACCTTCCAGAGTGCTGGGATTACAGGCATAAGCCACCATGTCCAGCCCTCCATGATTTTTTTTTTATTTTTGAGTTGGAGTCTCACTCCATCGCCCAGGCTGGAGTGCAAGTGGCACACTCACAGCCACCCCAGCATCGACCTGCTGGGCTCAGGTGATCCTTCCATCTCAGCCTTCCAAGTAGCTGGAACTACAGGCGTGTGCTACCACACCCAGCTAATTTTCTAATTTATTGTAGAGATGAGGTCTTGCCAAGTTGCCCAGGCTGTTCTTGAACCCGTGGGCTCAGGCAATCCTCTCACCTCAGCCTCCCAAAGTGCTGGGATTACAGGCTTAAGTCATTGCGCCTGGTCCCATGATGGTTTTTAAAGAGCAGCAAACATCCCAAAAGGAAAGGGAGGAATAAACCATGGTAGATGAAAAAAGGAATTCCAGAAGTGTTTTGCAAGGGCCTGCAGGAGCAATATGAATTTCCCTTCATACATTCTGGTGGGAAGCTGGCAAGATGATTGATGATGAGGTGCTAATGTTTACTCAGGGATAGAGAGAAAATTAGCAAAAATGCAAATAGGTTTTCCCCCCCACATACACTGTGGGGCAAGAAAACTTGAGAATATTCTACTTTCTAAACCTCTTTGAAAATGAATGAAAAGAAGCATCAGATCAAGTACTGTAGTGAAAGTGCAAAGAATGTTCTAGACACAACTGGGGCCCTGTGCAGGTCTTCCAAAACGTCAAGTTTATTCAAGTCAAGAGCTTTCATTCTGACGTTACAGCCGTCCCTATTTTTGGTTTCAAAATATTCTTATTTTATGAAATAATAAAGAGAATATGTAGAAGTTTTATTTGTTTATTTTTATACCTTTATTTTGAAAAAATAAAAAAGTTGATTAAGCCTATGTCAGTTCCTCAAAATTCCTTGGATGTTTTCCAGTTCATGAAATAAAAAAGTCTGGGGACCAGTGACCTTGACTAATTGCTAAGATAGATTTACAATAAAATATTAATGAGAATGCTCCTAGAACGGTTGTGGTTGATTAGATTTTCACCTGGCAGGTTCACTCTTTTGTTTCAGCTTAGCTTATTCAGCCCAACTTGACCTGCACTGATGGAAAGCCTTCAGAGCTGCTGGCCATCACACCATGTGATACCCATACAAAGATGCATGACCATGGCCTTTGCTCTTCCAGAACAAACTAGACTAGCTGAGAGACAGAAAAAGAAACATTTAAATTCTGTATTCAATGTGATGACACAAACAGAAGTAAACAGATAACACAAAGAATAATGAGGTCAAGGAAGGGCGTAAAATCTAAAAAGACTCCTTGAAGGAGGTAGTGCTTCTGTGGACCAATGGTGTGATGGACAAACAAGAGAGGGCTCACCTGGGAGAAGGCTCTTCCACACACAGGTGTCCAAAGGCCTCAGGGCTTGGAAGAACAGCCAGTTGGTATTGACAGGGCACACACTGAAAGTGTCAAATAAAGGAGTGGTCAAGGAAGGAATCAGAGAAGTAGCCTGGCATCAGATTACTAAGAGCTCCACCTGTTTTGCAGAGATGTTTGGACTAATTCAGAATGTGCCTGAATGAATGGATGAATGAGGGCTCTGAAGGGTTTAAGTAGGGGAGAATGGGAAATCTTAATATCCACTTTCCACTTGGTAAGTGAAATACGCTGAACATAATTGAATTTTTCCTGATGGTGGAAGACTTTTCAGTGATATGTGAGGGAGAACAAGAAAGCGAAAGCAAAACCAAAAACCAAAAACCAAAAACAAGGCTGGGTATGGTGGCTCAAGCCTGTAATCCCAGCACTTTCGGAGGCTGAGGCGAGGGAACTGCCTGAGCCAAGGGGTTTGAGACCAGCCTGGGCAATTTGGTGAGACCTCGTCTCTACAATAAATTTAAAAAATCAGCTGGGCATGGTGTTGTGCACCTGCAGTTCCAGCTACTTGGAAGGTTGAGGCAGAAGGATCACCTGAGCCCAGCAGGTTACAGTTGCGATGGCCATGAGCATACCACTGCACTCCAAAAAAACAAAAACAAAACAACCAAAAACAAAAATTGGTATTTATAAAAAATTGTATATTTATTCTTACATGTTTAAACTCCAGTCACCTTCATTTCTCTCCGTCTGATACAATACACCTATCGAGATGCTTTTCCCACTACTCAAAACAGTTTTTGAAATTGTCAATTTTGATGCCTTTTAGTGCTTCTGCCATTTGGCTTCCCCTTTTCCACATTGGCAAACAATTTCCCTTTGAGGACTTTTTTCATCTGGGAAACAAAAGTCACTTGTGAGATCAGGTGGAATAGGGAGGTGGGGCATGGGGGTCATGTTTTGGTCAAAAACTGCTAAATGCTCAGCGTGGTGTGGGTAGGTTGTGTAAATCACCCATCATGAAATGGGCAAACACGTTGAAAGACTCTCCAAAAAAAATTCACTGAAGCCGAATGCAGCCTCTCACAATACTAGCTGGTACACTGATGCCAATGGGTTCCTAGAACACTAACCTAGTGGGGGGAAGCCTATACTACAAGGAGCCCACCCTCCAAAATACATTCTGAGGTTTTTTTGGAGGGGGTCCCCCCTCATATTCAAGGAACATCAGTGCTAATGTAAGTATAGAAGGTGGAGGGCTTGGGTCTCCTCTAGAAGGCTCAGGAAATATTTTCTGAAGTTTATTAAATCAAACTACTGTGGACTTATTCTTATTTTGACTTATTGGTCTTAAGATTAATAAAGGGACAGAGGAAGATATTTTGATTGACAGCTTAAAGTAATTGGATTAATTTATTTTTAGAGACTGGGTCTTGCCCAGGCAGGCCTTGACCTCCTGGGCTCAAGCAATCTACCCACCCTGGCCGCCCCAGCAGCTGAGATTACATGTGTGTGTCACCACACCTGGCTTGGGATTTTTAAACATTTGACTACAGAAAAATCACTGGTTATAGAGGGTCTTGACCTATGACCTTTGAAGGAGGCAAAGGGTAAAAACTGTGCCTCTAATCATGTGGAGATCGTACTCCCTGCAGAATGGAGACATGGTCAGCTTTTGTTGCCCAGTCTTCACTCACCACATTATAGTTACTATATACATGTCTGGTGAACTGAAAGGAACTTGCAGGAGGAATGGTCACAGAATTTTTCTGAGGAAAAATAATTACTGGCTAAACTATGGTAGTTCTTTGAGAGGTTGTGTGTTTAAGAACAGGGAGAACAGTGATCATCATGTAACTTCACCCCTTAAAGGACTTTCATAAAGATCTAAATGCAAGGAGTTTTTTTTTTTTTTTTTGAGTCACCCAGGCTGGAGTGCAGTGGCATGCTTACGACCACCGCAGCCTGGACCTGCTGGGCTCAGGCGATCCTTCTCCCTCCGCCTTCCAAGTAGCTGGAACCATAGGCATGTGCCAACATGCCCAGCTAATGTTGCTCAGCCTGGTATCGAAGCCCTTGGCTTAGGCAATCCTCTTGCCTTGGCCTCTCAAAGTGCTGGGATTACAGGTGTGAGCCACTACATCCAGCCCTAAATGCAAGGATTTAAGAAGGATTCATCATATTGGCACATTAAGGAAATACTTTTTTTTGAGTTGGAGTCTCACTCTGTTGCTCCTCACTTTGTCACTACTACAACCTCAACATGGTAGGCTCAGACAATCCTTCTGCCTCAGCGTTCCAAGTAGCTAGAACTACAGGTGTGTGCCACCATGCCCAGCTAATTTTTTTTAATTTATTGTAGAGAGGGGGTCTTGCCATGTTGCCCAGGCTGGTCTTGAACCTGAGGGCTCAGGCAATCCTCTTGGCTCAACCTCCCAAAGTGCTGGGATTATAGGCATGAGCCACTGAGCCTGGCTGGAATATTCTTTCTTAGACTGGGGATGGGGCTTGAAATGGGGAACGAAGCCAGGGAGCTACAGTCCCTCTGTGTGGGCGAGTGCCAAAACTGTAGTTCTCCAAGACTGGAAGTGGGGCTGCGTGCAGGAACCTGGAGTTCTTTTATTTCATTTTTGCCAATTTTTTTTCATACTGAATGGTAGACTTGATCATGATTGGATTTGTGGGTAGGAACTGGAACAGAGGAAGCAAAAGTGCTCAGGAGGCTAGGAGTCGAGCTGAAGAGGCAGAAAGTTCTGATTTTGTTTTTCTTGTCAGACAGGATGTCAAATCTTTCATCAGGGAGAGAGCAGGGCCAAGTGTGGACAACCCCATCCATTCGGGAAGATTCTCAAGGCTGAAAGAGGGCAGAAAGCTGGACCAGACATGGCTGAATGCTGAGCTGCGAAGAGTCCTTCCTGCCTCCCTCCTCACTCTGTACAGCAGATGACAGCAGCTTTAATTAGTGAACATTTCATCTGGTGGACAAAGCCCAGGCATCAAGGCCATCTTCTTCTTTCCTAGACAATTGTTTTCCATTGTAGAGATGGCATGAGTAACCGGAACATTCTCAAGGATGACCCACAAGTGGTAAGCTCCAGGTCTGCAGATTTTCTAAATCCTTCCTTGTTGGGAAATGCTAACAGGATCTTAGTACCAGGACACTAAAAAGTGGTAAACGATCCTATTGTGGGCAAGTGTGAAATGTTTAGAGAAGATAATGTCACTTGTACTTGATGATCTCAACGTAGCTGGTTCATCACAAGTAAGAGAATCTAGCGGTTACTGCAGACTGCTATCTCTGGTCATAAGCTCACTCTGCTAGAGTAACAAAACAGGGCAGCAACCAGCTAGATGTTGTAAAGCTGGTGTTTCATTATTCCTGAAGAGAAGAAAAGGCAGGTGTTTTAGAAAGAACCCCAAAACAAGCTGCAGGTGTGTACATGCCTAAATGCTGGGTGTCTATCTCCAGAAGATCATTCTACATATTACAATATGGAATATTCTGGCTATATTCTAATGTAGAATATTAGATCCCAGAAACAGTCTCAAAAATTGAGTCATAAATGAGGAGAAAACCAGAAGTATGAACTTAGCAAGGCTGCAGTTTTAAATATTGTGTTTGCGCAGGGCATGGTGGCCTACGCCTGTAATTCCATCACTTTGGGAGGCAGAGGTGAGAGGATTGCCTGAGCCCTGAGGTTTGAAACTAGCTGGGCAACATGATGAGATCTCGTCTCTACAAAAAAGTAAAAAAATTAGTCGTGCCTGTGGTTTCAGTTACTTGGAAGGCTGAGGCAGAAGGATCACCTGAGCCCAGCAGGTCAAGGTTCTGGTGGCTGTGAGCGTGCCACTGCACTCCAGCCTGGGCGACAGAGTGAGATTCCGATTAAAAAAAACAAAAAGCAAAAAAAGCAACTCTGTGTCTATAAACATCAGAATAAGCTAACAATAGCATCTTAGTTATAGGTACCTGATGGCGGCTGATATGAACCGTGAAGGATACAAATGTAGTAGCCCAGATCGGTCCCTGTGCCTTGCCACTACCTAAACCACCTGCAGCTCCCTTCTGTCTTCCGCTCTGATACTTGCCGGGTTCTTTAGGGCGTTTTTTCACCTCAACTCGGGGAAGAATCCTGTCGACGCCGACTGCTGACGTTTATGTCCCCCTTTGAGCACAGACTGCCGTCCTGGCATCCCTGGACTCTCCCGGGAACCGCGGCAATGCATGAAAGCCCCGAGCTCCAAAGTCTCTCCAAGTTCATGGGCAAAGAGGGAGAGAGCACATGATCGTTGCCCATGACTTTCCAAGTCGAGTTCCCAAGCCGAAGCCGTGCTCGGTGTTGGCGCAAACAGGCCTTAGGGTTCTCGCAGCTCCGTGGGAAACCCCTCGCAGGCCCCAGAGGCTGCCGCGGGACCCCTCCCTCTCGTGCGAGGGCCTCTCCAGGCCGCGCTGCCGGGGCCCGGCGCTCTCCCCGCCGCGGGAGACGCTTTCCTCCCGGCGGCCCGTCCAGCCACCAGGGACCCCGCCACTTCTAGCAAGAGCCACGAGTCCCGCACTCCGAGGCTGGCAGGAGGCGCCATCTGGTTAGTGTTTCCCAGAAAAGCAGGGCGCTCTCGTGCACGCGCCGAACGACCCCGTGCCTGGACGGGGCCAGTCGCGGGGTATTCTCAAGGCGCTCTGGGTGACGGACCGGGGAGGAGGGGACCCGGGCATGCAGGTGCCATCACGGACGCTCCCCCGGGGGCGGCGGCGAGGGGACACCCGCGGGGCGGATGCAGGAGGAGCAGCGGCGGGAACCTCGGGCGCCGGGCTCGTCACGCCGCTGCGTTCGCGGGCCGCTGGGGAGGCGCGGCGGCACCCGGGCCGGTTCCGGGCGCGTCCCTCCTCTGGAGGAGGCGTGAGTCTTCTCCCGTCCGGGCTTTCCCCGGCGCAGGCTGAGTCCGCGCTCGACGCCGCCGGCATCGGAAGAGAAAGGAGCCCTCGGAAGCGGGTGACGCCGGGGGGTACTTCGCGGCTGTGTTTCCCAGAGCCGTCCTGGGAGAGGGTAGGAGGCGTGCCGACCAACTCCTTCCTTGCCCAATCAGGCGTACAGGAAGATGTCCTTCCACCAATGAGAATAAAGTTCGCTTTCCGGAGGCGGGAGGGTGAGCCTTGACTGGCAGTTCTCCAAAGCAACGTTAGAGGAGAGGACGGAGAGTGATTAGAGGCAGGACCAACCCGGGGAAAGAGGCGTGGTGGGGGCGGGACAACCATGAGCGGCGGCTGACCTGGCTAATGGAGGGAGAGAACTGCGGTTCCTGTTGTAGCGTTTCTTGCCAATCAGTCGGGCTAGCGGGTGGGCGGGGCAGGGAAGGGGCGGGAAGAGCTCACAGCAACGCCGGTCGCCCGTCGGGCTCTGGGAGAGAGGGAGAGAAATCCGGTTAAAATCCGAGTCGGAGGGAGGTTTAACCACAGATCGGTTCCGATCGGATTACTCCTTAAAGGGGACGCGCCATCGTCAAGAGAACGGAGCCCGGGCCCGAGGGCGGGGACCGGCGCGCCCGAGGAGCGAGGCGGCTGCACTTGGACCGGAGCGGGTAGGTGCTGCCTGGAGAAAGGCGCTGTATTTCACTTTCTCTTCCAGCCCAGGCGCCGGGACACCCGCCCCTCGCGGCCCGCCCGCTGCCCTTCCTGGAGGGAGCGCGGGGAGGCGGGCCGGGGCCGGCGGGCGGCGCCGCCCGGGCCGACGCTTCTAACGGACCTCGGACCGGCGCAGCCCCCGCCTCGACCGAAAGCCACGGAGCCGCGGCCGGTCCTCGGGGTGCGCCGCGCGCCCGGATTCCCTCCCGGGCCCGGCTCTCCCGAGTCCGGAGCCCCTGCGCGCTCCCTTCCCGCCGGTGTCCAGCTCCCGCCCTCGTACCCGGCGCCCCTGCGCGCTCCCTCCCCTCCGGTGCCCGGCTCTTCCTCCCGTGCCCGGCTGTCCTTCGTGCTCCCTCCCCTCCCGTGCCCGGTGCCTCCGCGCGCTCCCTTCCCGCCCGTGCCCGGCGCCCCCGCGCGCTCCCTCCCCTTCCGTGCCCGGCTCCCGCTCTCACGCCTGGCCCTCCTGCGCGCTCCCCTGCCATCTCGCGCGCTCCCCGCCACCCCCGGCCCGGCCCCCCTTGCCGTGTCCGGCGTCCCCTCCCGAGCCGGCTCCCCCGCGCGCCGCCTTTTCCCGGCCCTGCGGAGCCGCCCCGCGGAAGGGCCGGCGGCCGAGGGCGGCGGCGGCGGCGGCGGCGGCGGGCCCGGGCGGGAGCGCGGCTGGGCCGCGGAGCGCGCCGCCCGCCCGGCATTGTCCGCCCGCCCGGTTCGCTTCTCTCCGCCCACCGCAGCGGGCGTGGGGAGGCTGCGGGCGCCGGGCCCGGCGGTCTCGCTCCCGGAGCCGGGCCCGCGGGCCTGCCGGAGCCGGGTCGGCCCGCACGCCCCGGTCCTGACTCCTCGTAACTTTCTGGGCCGCTCGCTGGAAGTTGCTGCCTCCGGGCCGCAGATTCTGGGGCGCAGCCTCGCTTCCCTTCAGGAGGCTCCTTCCTGGGCGACAGGGGTCGTGCCGTCGGGCCGGCCTGTCCCCTGCGCGTTCCTCGCCGCCCACACCTCCTCTCCTGTAAATGTGCAGTTCGATGGGAGCCTCAAGCCCCCGCCCCAGGCCCACACCTGAAAAGGACGAGTTGGCTGGGTGTGCCGGGAGGGCCGGGGTCTGGGTGGCGCCGCGCTTGGCTTCACCGCTGGACTGTGGCCCGGGTGACCTCGACTCTTCTGGAATGGTGGAGGGAACCACACGAAGCAGGTCGCCGGGCTCCATGGGATGAGGGCAAAAGCAGACGCGATGGGCGAATTGGGTTTTGTTGATGCTGGCCGCCCGGCAGGGGTCTTGGGTGAGGCCCACCCCTGCCCTGCGTTTATTGGCATTGCAATTGGCAACAGCCGCTTTCACTCTTGGTAGAACCAGGTGAGGCCCTTTCGTCTGAGCGCGGCTGCCCTGCGCTACCTGTCCGGACTTGCTGGAGAAATCTCAGAAGCGACACGTCCCTGCTTAGGCCTGCTTAGGGAGGAATGTTTGCTCAAGTCTTCATTTTTGACAGTTTCTTCTTGAGCAATACTCTGTAGAGTACTTGCGTGTGCAAGTTACAGCCGTGTAAACAAAGTAGCAGTGGTGTGTTACTCTGTGGGCTTTTTTTTTTTTTTTTGCTACTTATTAAAAATAGCATTCTATCCTGTCTTTTTCTTTCACTCTGAATTATTTTGTAAACTTCTCTAAAAGAGTAAATTTTGTTGGAACACCTGACCCCGTGTTTTATTTTTATTTTTAAAGCCGTACTAACAACTTTTAAAAGACTTATTAACTCACTTTCTAGTAACTTCTGAGTGGTGTGGGACATTGTGGCTCAGAAGTAACAACAGAGGAACTGTTTGGGAAACTGAAGCCAAGTTCAGATAATAATGCTTGAAGGAGAATTCTATTCTTCCCACAGAACTTAGGGAATGATGAGCTGGAAACATGTTCTTTTGTGGTCATCTTGATGATATCTGGTGTTGTAATACCTAGTATTCCTCCTTTTCTTTCTTTTCCTTTTTTTTCTTTGATCCCCCTCTGTGATAAGGATGCCCAGTGGGCTTCTAGGCATAATCTTCCTTTCCATCTCAGAAAAGAAAGCAGCCGGTTAAAGCAGGTTTCCAAATTTCTATCTTTGTTTACTTACTCACCATTTTATTTAAATAGTAAAGGAGTGAATTTTAAAAAGAGCATGTGTTAAGAAAACAGTCAGAAATAATTATCTTTGAAATATCTAGGCTATGCTTCCTGGAAAACACATGTGTTCCGATGTGTTTTCTACATTGTTTTAAGCGCCCTGTTTTGTGTATCACGTTTCTTGAGTCATGAACTGCTCCTTGGGCCCTAGAGAGCGGGACTATCACCATTCCTGCCAGCTTCACTGTGGCTTCTAATACCTGTCAGTGCCCAGTCATGTGTTGTTTTGGGTCTTTGTGACAGAAAAAGATAAAGTTCTATATACAGTGCTTGAGTCACTTAAAAACAATTTTAAAAAAATTAACACCGTTCTTACAAGTTATACCAAAACCGGCGATTGGCTTGTTGTTAGGGCAAGACAGAATCATCTAGCTGCTCTTGGTTCTGTGCACAATTGCTTTAATTGTTTATAACATCTGTCCTGGAGACATCTTCTGTGACGATCATCACTCATTGTCACAATCATTAGAACTAGGTTTAATCTGTCAATAACATCTGTTGGGTGCACATTTAATTAATTAATTAATTTTTGAGTTGTAGTCTCACTCTGTAGCCCATGACTTATGACAGCCTCAACCTCCTGGGCTCAGGCGATCCTACCACCTCAGCCTCCCGAGTAGCTGGGACACAATTTTAGCATGGCTGGCTAATTGTGTGATTTTTGTAGAGATGAGGTCTTGCTATGTTGTCCAGGCTGGTCCCCAACTTCTGGGCTCAAGTGGTCCTCCTGCCTCAGCCTCCCAAAGTGCTGGGATCACAAGCATAAGCCAGCCCGAGGGCACATTTAAGGAGTGTTGGACAGGACGGTCTTTATGGAGATGTGGTAGAGAGGAGTGGCGTTACTCAGACAAAGGTGAGTGGGAGGTCCAAGATGGCCATTCTTAGGCAAAGGATGGGGAATCTCAATGCATCAGGTTCAGAGTAACAGTGACACAGGACCCTGCCCTGATGGCGGAGGAGCACTGGAGTAGTTGGTGGAATAAGGCCCAGCCAGGTGGGTTTCCAAGGCTCTGCAGATTTCAGAATGGAGTTTTAAATGAATTTCTCTCTAAAGCAGTTGCGGGGTAGGCTGGGTGTTCTCCACGTGGGACAGAGCGAGTGCCCTGAGCCTCATCTGTTGGGAATGGCCAGAAGGCCAGCTCGGGCGTCACCCTGTCTGCAACTCTTCCTCTGTGTCCTCATCAGATGTGGCTTCTCTCTGTTTGCTCCTGTGGAACCGTCTGCTGGTGCAAGCTGTGGCCTGAGGATACTATGGCGGTGTTGATATGTTACTTCATCAGATAGTGGAGTTGGGGAAAGACCATCAATGGGGGTTGGAGCCTGCTCATTTTTGCTGTTGCCCAAAGTACTTGAGCAGTTTTATTAGTCCACCAATATTCTGTAAAATGGACTGTTTTATTTGGGGAAAGTGTGTATGAGTGTTTAAAAGAAAACACATTTTTCCGTTATCCCCACAGTTTAACAGGCTTTTTGTGAAATATTGATGTGAAAGAAACGTGTAATATGGAAATTAAAAGTGTCCCATGACACACCCCTGTCACATTGTAACTGTTGTTGATGGTTTGTTTGTTGCTCCCATTTTTTTTCTTCCCCTCAGATAGGACTGTCTCAAATTGCCTCTCATGCTTGGACATTTTAATTAGGAAGTTGTGTTTGTTGGAGGTGGAGGAAGGTAATACTTTTTAATACACTTTTTTTTTTTTTTTGAGTTGGAGTCTCACTGTCGCCCAGGCTAGAGTGCAGTGACACAATCACGGTCACTGCAGTCTTGACCTGCTGGGCTTAGGGCATCCTTCCACCTCAGCCTTCTAAGTAGCTGGAACTACAGGTGTGCACCACCACGCCTGACTCATTTTTAAAAATTTATGGTAGAGATGAAGTCTTGCCAAGTTGCGTAGGCTGGTCTCAAACCCCTGGGCTCAGGCAATCCTCTTGCCTTGCCCTCCCAATGTGCTGGGATTACAGGTGTGAGCCACTGAGCCCAGCCATGTTTTATACACTTTTAAAAAGTGCTTTCTCCAGGTTTAGTCTTTCTGGTTTCTTTTACCTTTTTTCTGAATTGGGATCTCACTCTGTTGCCCAGACTGGAGTGCAGTGGCACACTCACAGCCACCCCAGCATTGACCTGCTGGGCTCCAGCGATCCTTCTGCCTCAGCCTTCCAGATAGAAGGAACTACAGGCATGTACCACCATGCCCGGCTAATTTTTTGATTTATTGAAGAGATGAGGTCTCACCATGTTGTCCAGGCTGGTCTCGAACTCCTGAGCTCAGGCAATCCTCTTGCCTCAGCCTCCCAATGTGTTGGGATTATAGGCGTGAGCCACCATGCCTAGCCCCTTTTACCCTTTCTTAGGACACAAACTGCCACCAGCATGTTTGCGTTCAACATGTAGGACTTCATCATCTTTTTTTTTTGAGTTGGAGTCTCACTCTGTCACCCAGACTGGAATGCAATGGCCGCTCCTGACCACCACAGCCTCGACCTGCTGGACTCCGGTGATCCTTCCGCCTCAGCTTTCCAAGTAGCTGGAACTACAGGTGTGCGCTACCACACTCGGCTAATTTTTTGATTAATTGTAGAGATGAGGTCTCACCAAGTTGCCCAGGCGGGTCGCAAACCCATGGGCTCAGGCAATCCACTCACCTCAGCCTCCCAAGGCACGGGATTACAGGCTGAGCCACCGAGCCTGGCTAGGACTTCATCATCTTTGGAAAACTTTATTAAAACCTTTGTGCCTGAACAGCTTACCTGCTCTTACCCCAAAATAATTTTGGCGTGCATGCTGTAGGTGTAATTTCTTCTCCTTTCTGGATGCTTCCCTGAAGACTAAACCCCTTCCCCCCCAAGGCACCACTCACAGTGGCACAAGGAGAGATGCAGACTTGTCCATGTGGAATCACTCTGACTTAGTTGCTCTTTATAAAAAAGGGAGCCGTGGGCCAGGCTCAGTGGCTCAGCCTGTAATCTCAGCACTTTTAGAGGCCGAGGTGAGTGGCTTGCCTGAGCCCGCTGGTTTGAGACCAACCTGGGCAAATTGGTGAGACCTCATCTCTACAATAAATCAAAAATTAGCTGGGTGTGGTAGCGTACACCTGTCGTTCTGGCTTCTTGGAAAGCTTTGACAGGATTGCCAGAGCCCAGCAGGTCAACATTGGGGTGGCTGTGAGTGTGCCACTGCACTCTAGCCTGGGTGACAGAGTGAGACTCCACCTCTATCAATCAAGCAATCAATCAATCATAAAAAGGGAGCTGTGATTTAGGTAAGGAAGTAGGTGAGAAGGTTCTAGGTGCTTCTGTAAGCTAGCCAGAGGGGGAAAGGTCGTCCCAGGGTTTCTGAATAGAAAACACTGCTGCAAGCAGCCTCGAGGCTTAATCAGTTGACAGTGCTGGAGACCTGCACCCACAGTATGTGCATGCTGCCATTGAGGGTGAGCTTAGCTGCGTTTTACCAGCTGTGAGCTCAACAGACTCCACAAGTAGGAAAGTGCGGAGTGGAGCCTGTGGATTAAAGGTGACTGAAATGAAGTGCCCTCTTTGAACTTGTTACTCACTTGTTTATTTATTTTTGTGTAGATTTTTTTAGAGATGAAGTCTCACTATGTTGCCCAGGTTAGTGTCGATTCTTAGACTCAACCAGTCCTCCTGTCTCAGCCTCCCAAAGTGGGGGGTTGTAGGTGTGAGCCACCACACCCAGCCTCCTTTGTTGGTTGTTGTGCACAGCCTCTTCCCAAGTTTCCAGCAAACACACCTGCTCTTCCACAGGAGGTGGGTTAAGGCCAAGAGCCTGTTGAAGTAAGCACATGAACTCTAGAATTGCTTCCTGGGGATGGCAAATGCGGCCGTTCCTGTGGGGCAGAGTATTTCTGAAATTCTGCAAGCACACATGTCTTTTCTTATTTACAGGAATCATCCATTTCAAAGAATGCTATGGTGAGACCATGTCAGATAATTCCTATTTTGCTGATGTGATAATACATTCTTTTAAGCTAAAAATACCATAATAAATAGATACCTTTACTAGGGATTGTGTGTTTTTGTTATGAAAGTATTACTTTGACAAATCATTTTTGTATTACAATCCAGTGTGAAGTATTTTTAACTTTTATGAAACACCCCCTGCCACCCTCCTCTCCCCCTCCGTCTTTACATTTGTGGGGAGAGGGTTGGATTGTTGAGAAGGGAACCAGGCAGGATGGCCAGTGACAGGTTCAACCAACCAGGAAGGATACCCGACTGAGGGGGTGCAGGGAGTTTGGCCATAATGCAGCAATTTTAAGGTGTCAAGTTTTGTAAAGTGTTAACTTTAAAAAATAACAGCATTGTTTAAATAGAATTCACATATCATGCAATTCATCTGTTTAAAATGTACAATTCAGTGGTTTGTTTTTTGAGTCAGGGTCTTACTCTGTCACCTAAGCTGGAGTGCAGTGTTGTGATCCCTGCTCACTGCAGCCTTGACCTTCTAGGCTCAAATGATCCTCCTGCCTCAGTTTCCCTAGTTGCCGGGACTACAGGAACCTGCATCTGGCTAATATTTTTTTATTTTTTGAGATGAGGTTATACTGTGTTGCCCAGGCTGACCTCGAACTGCTAGGCTCAAGCATTCCCCCTGCCTTGGCCTCCCAGGCATGAACCACTATGCCAGGCCCAATCCAGCGTTTTTTTAGTGTATTCTAGAATTGTGTACAATTACTACAATCAATTTTAGGACTTTTAATTACCCCTCCCCCAGCCCTGGGCAACCACTGGTTTATATCCTGTCTATCTTTGTCTATTCTGGACATTTTATATAAACAAAAAATAAGGTTTTAGCAATTATGCATTCTTGTGTAACTTGGTTCCTCTCAATGTGTACAAATCCTTCACATAGACCCAATTAGGTCCTTTCAGGGTGTGTGTAGGTCCAGGTTAAGAAAAGTTTTCTTTAAGAGGAAACGTATTCAGATTCTTACTCAAGCTAAGTCTGGAGAATAATGGGTTTTTTTTTTCCCTTATGAAAATCATGAGGCTAATTTTGGTAACCCTTCCTTATACTCATTTAATCATTTGGTGACTCTTCAAGTAAACAATTTATGTTTCAAGTTCTGCAGACTGGACTTCTATAAAGAACAGTGCTTTGAAAGAAGTTAAAAGTACTTTGTAAGTTCTAATCATTGCTAAATGTTTTCCCCGTAGTGGTTCAATATGTTGCATTTATTTGATCACAAATAGTGCTTCTTAGGTTGATCATGATGACCTTGTATTCCTATGCACATTGCTAATGACCTGGTAGACCCTTAATAAGTGCTTGGTGCTTGCCTGATCACTGTGGTCATAGATATTTTCATCAGCTCAACTAGTCTTTATTTTCCATCTTATAATAATAGTTAAATTCATTGACTGCTTATTAAGTAATGGATAAGTAATGGATAAGTACTATCTTTAAAAAAAAAATTTAAACATTTTTTGTAGAGATGGGGTTTTGCTATGCTGCCCAGTCTGGCCTTGAACTCCTGGCCTCTAACGATCCTCCTCCCTTGACCTCCCAAATTGATGGGATTACAGGCATGAGCCACCAAGCCCAGCCAGTACTGTTTCTTGAGGTAGAAGGATGCAGTTTATATTTTGATAAATATCTGTAATTATCTCCATTTGTTGTAGTTTACATGCTTCTGATCATTTCTTTATCTTTTCAGACTATTTTTGATCAAGCCTAAGACTCTTTGATGCAGGTGCTTTCTGGATCTTCCCAGGAGGTATTAACAGAAAGTTTCCATCAACTACACTCTGCTGTTGGATGACAGCATTATAAGTTACACTTGTGTTTCAGAGCATCCATACTTAGGAGAGGTTCAAGTGTGGTTGTTGTTTTTAAGGGCGTCTGGAAGTAGGTGGACAAGGAACATTAGTTTGCTCACTTACGGCAATGTAGGCTCACTTTTTAGGTTATGAAATATTCATGTGTTATTTGTTGCCAGAATGAGTTTCAACGTAGTGTTTCAGCTTCTCAGGATTTGTCTCGTTCCATTTTGGTTTTTTTGTATGTCTGTTTATTTCATGGCAGCCTTCAGATGTGGTCTAATTTAGTTCAGTACTAGAGAATGCTGGAAAGATAATTTAAGAACAGTTTGTAGTTTTTCTTCAGTATAAAATTCAAGATGGATGATGCTATCTATCATACTGGTAAAAAAAAAAAACAACAAAACTTGCTGATTCCATTTGTATGTCGGGGGTGTCAGTGAACTTGGTATAATTAATTGCAAAAAGAAACTCAGTCATTAGTGTCCTCAGCCAGCAATGTACAGACCACCGTATGTTGTTTATTTGTTGGTGAAACCATTCCTTTCTATCATGTCTGGTTTTGGGGTTGATTTGCTTATTTCTTTGCTGTTGGCTGTGACCTCTGGTCTCATTATGCCTGTCAGTGGTAGTCTCCTGCTCTATTTTTTTTTTTTTTTTTTAGTTGAGGTCTCATCCGGCTGTCCAGACTGGAATGCAGTGGCTCACCATAGCCTCGATCTCCTGGGCTCAAGTGATCCTTCTGCCTCAGCCTCCCGAGCAGCTGGGACTACAGGTACATGCCACCACTCCTGGCTAATTAAAAAAAATTTTTTTTTTGTAGAGACGAGTTCTCACTGGTTGCCCAGGCTGGTCTTGTATTCTTGGCCTCAAGCAATCCTGCTTCCCCAGCCTCCCAAAGTACTGGGATTGCAGGTGTGAGCCAGCACGCTTGGCTCCAGCTCTTTCTAATTGATGTTTTCAGTGCTGTGAGAACAGAACACATAACTTGCTGAATGGCGGATAAAAATGGCAGAATGTTGGGAGTGTGGAATCGGGACTTCCTGTGTGTGGAGCTGTAATGCTGGGCCTTGTTGTGTTGGTTTTACTGCCTAGGGGACTCCTGCCTGTGTCCTGGCTTTGGACTTTGTTTCAGGTAGTGAAGCTTCTGGATGACAGAGGCTGATGTGCCAGGATGGTACACATTACCTTATGGCGCTCACCTTCCCTGACCATGAACCTCTGAACATTCTGTCTATGAAGTCTAACTTAGGTGGACAGAGAACTCTCCTTCCCTTTTGAATGGTTCGCTGATCTCCTTGAAAGAACCATCACAAACCCCAAGTGCGCATACCTGGATACTTAGGTGTACCAGGAAGTTGTTACAGCACAGAACCTAGTGATATGCAAAGAGCGGTAGCCAAAAGCCTTGAAGGACCAGGTGAGTGCATGCAAGGTACCCACATCTAATACTCCTATTCAAATCAACCTTAGGGAATTTGTTCCTTTGTGGTAAAATTGTCTTTTCTGGTCCCTTTTTCTGGGTTTGTGTTGCAACAACTTAGACTTCTCTTGACTTGAATATTCCTGTCAACACTGAGACCTTAGTGTGCTTTCAGTAAATACTGGTTAGAGTTTTAATCACACCTCCCTTTATCGTTTTTTTTTTTCCTGTTGTGGAACTAATGATGGGGTCCAGCTCCTTCATCTTATAGATGAGAATGAGACTGTGGCTTGTTTTCTTCTAAAAGTTTTATAGTTGAATGTTTTGCAGGGTAATCACTTTTATTCACTTGTAGTGTTTCATAGCTCACTCTCTTGGCGACAGGTGGTCGCAGCTCTCTGTTCTTGTTGCTGTTTGTGTTTTGCTTTGTTGAGATTATATTGAATCTGCCCTTCTTTGCAAAAGTCTTTTGAAAATCCACCTGTCCACTTGCGTGATACTGTGACTCATATGAAACCTGCATGCATGTGGTTGGGCCACTGTACCTGTAGTGTGATGGGTGCTGAGTATCACCAAGAGGGGACATCAGCAGCCCCACCGGTATGCCCCTGCCCATCTTGCAGAAAATCTTCATCTACCGCATCTGGGGTGGGAATGAACCCCCTCCACGCCAAGTGTCTGATGCTCGGAGAGATTGAGTCCAGGCCGCTGGGTGCTTAGGGCACCATCAGGAGGCCCAAGTGGCAGGCCTGGGGTGGACTGCTGGGTGTGACCCTGCAGCAGTACAGAGGCTACCCGTGCGGGGCCCCGCGGCCCCGCTGGGCTGTACTGGGATCCCAAGTGTGGTGACCCACTGCTGTTGCCCGAGCCCCCAGATGTCCCGAAGCTGGAGAATGGGCCCACAGCTGAGTCCAGGACAGGAGGTCAGGCCAGGGAGCCCCTGCTACCGCTGCCGGCACCATGTTGCTTCTCGAACCCAGGAAGCTGAGTGTGAACCCGGGTACGGAGCCAGCCTTATGCCCACCACTTTTCCATAGGACCATGGGAGAGGCTCCTCTCAGATGGCCCCAGATGTACTTAGTTGGTGGCATCTGGTGACATCTAGTGCCCAGGCCACAGGGGGGTCTAGGAAACCCAGTTTCAGCTTTCTAGCACTGCAGAATGGAGCTGGGCGAGGCAGCCTGTTAACAACCCCATTGACATGAATGCTCAGTACTACAGCAGCCCACATGGGGACAGGGTGTTGCCCGGGCTGGCTGTTGGTGGAGTACATGTGGTATTCTTCCAGCTCTCGAGTTCTGGCTGATGGAAGCTGTGAGCGCTCAGGTTCATGGCGTGGTGCTTAATTCCCAACTCCCCACCTCCACAGGGACCTGCTTTGTCCATGTGGTGACAGTTCAGCAGCCCCTCCCTCCCTCCCTCCCCCTAATCTGCAGTTTTGCTTCCTGCAGCTTCAGTTACTACGGTCACCTGGAGCCTGAAAATACTAAACAGAAATTTCAGAAGTAAACCTTTAAATAACTCTCATTATAGTATGTTATGATTGTTTCATTTTTCTTTTTTCTTTTTTGGGAGTGTTGGAGTCTCACCCTGTCACCCAGACTGGAGTGCGGTGGCATTATCATGGCTACTGCAGCCTCAACCTGCTGGACTCAAGCGATCCTCCCACCTCGGCCTCCCAAAGTGCTGGAATGATAGGTGTGAGCCACTGTGCCAGCTGCCTTTTTACATTTATATTCATCCTTCCATGTCCTCTTTCTTTCACTTAACATTGTATCCTCCAGGTCCATTCACAATCCTGCAAATGGCAGGGATTCCTTCTTTCTAAAGGCTGAGTGATATTCTTTTGTGTGTGTGTACGAGTATGGTGTGTGTGTGCGAGTGTGGTGTGTGTGTGCGAGTGTGGTGTGTGTGTGTATATAGCTGTATATATATATATATATATAGCGTGTTTACCTTATCCGTTTGCCTGGCTTTTTTTAAACATAAAAGTAAATAGTTTTAATCAATTGAAAAACATTAAATTATGGCAGTCCACAAGCTTACAGAAAAATAGACCGGGCTTGGCTGCTCAGCCTGTAATCCCAGCACTTTGGGAGGCCAAAGTGAGTAGATTGTTTGAACCCATGGGTTCAAGACCAGCCTGGGCAACTTGGTGAGACCTCATCTCTACAATAAATCAAAAATTAGCCAGGTGTGGTAGTGCGCACCTGTAGTTCTGGCTACTTTGAAGACTGAGGCAGAAGCATCACTGGAGCCCAGTAGGTTGATGCTAGGGTGGCCGTGAGCATGCCACTGCACTCCAGCCTGGGCGATGGTGTGATACTCCAACTCAAAATAATAATAATAATAAAAAAAAAAGTAAAATAAAATAGTAACTTGCGGCCATTTAAGTTGGCTCTTTAGTGGGCTTCTTACTTTGAAACCTGATAACTTAAAGGAGAAGAATTTAGCCTCTGTCCTGCTGACACAGCACTAATGAGTTCTGAGGAATTCGAATGTTATTTAGTATGACATTTGGCTAGGGAGGAAGTGTTTTGTTTTTGAGCTGTGAGGCCTGCACAGGCTGCTCCTGCTTAGGGCTGCTGTGGCTAACCCTACTACAGATGAGAGATCGGAGCTGGGTGGAGGTGGGTGATGCTAGGAGGCCTTAGCCCCAGGGTTCTCCGTCCTCACATTCCTGAGCAAGGCCTTTCTCTAGAAGGCCTCAGCCCCCATGGTCCTTCGTTGCCATGTCCAGGCAAGGCCTCTCTTTAGAAGGCCTCAGCCTCCAGGGTCCTCTGTTGCCAAGTTCCCTAGCTAGGTCTCTCTCTAGAAGGCCTCAGCCCCCAGGGTCCTCTGTCACCACGTTCCCCAGCAAGGCCAATCTCTAGAAGCCTCAGCCCAGGGTCCTCCATCATCTTGTTCCTGGTGAAGATCCTCTGAGCAGGCATTAGGCTAACCCATGTCCTCAAAAGTCATCAATTCCTGGGGTGTTGCTCTTAATGACACAGCTGTCATCATCTACCCTTTTCTCCTGTCTTGGGGAAAGGCAAAAGTCCCAGGAGTGTGGCCTCCCAGCAGCCTCTGTGACTTCTCAGGGAACAGAGGTTGTGGCCACCACAAGCCCCTATTTACCTGTTGATGGACACTCACTTGTTGGCTGCTTACTCCTCTTGGCTGTTGTGACTTGGCAGTGAACAGTCTCCTTACAATCCGTTGTGGTCTTTATTTCTTTTGATTGGATACCCAGTAGTTGGGTTGTGGGGTTGATGGATCATAGGGTAATTATATATATAATTGGGTGAGGCCTCGTTCTGTCACCCAGGCTGCAGTGCAGTTCCATGATTATGGCTCTCGGCAGCCTCGGCCTCTGGGTTCAGATGATCCTTCTGCCTCAGCCTCCCCAGTAACTAGAACTACAGGCACACACCATCACACCCGGCTAATTTATTGATTTTTTTGTAGAGACTGGGTCTCACTATGTTGCCCAGGCTGGTCTCAAACTCCTGAGCTCAAGCATTTATTCTGCCTCAGCCTTTCAGAGTGCTGTGATTACAGTTGTGAGCCACCATGACCAGCCAGTAGTTTCATGTTTAATTTTTTGAGAAACTCTATACTGTTCTCCTTGATGGCTGTAGTAATTTACTTTTCCAGCAATGGCATGCAACTGTTTCCTTTTCTTCATGTTTTGCTAACACTGTTATCTTTGTCTTTTAAGTAACAGCCACTCCAACAGGGATGAGGTGACATTGTGGTTTTGATTTGCATTTTACTGATGATTAGTGATGCTGAACACTTTTTTGCTTACCTGTTGGCTATGGTTCTTTGCCCATTTTTAAACAGGGTTTCTTTTTTATTATTAAGTTGTATGAGTTTCTTATATATTTTGGAAATTAACCTCATTTTGGATATATGGTTTATGAATATTTCTCTTATCCTGTAGATTGCCTTTTCATGTTTTTCTTTGCTGTGCAGAAACTTGTTAGTTTGTTTATTTTTGTTTTTGTTGCTTTTGGTGTCAAATCCATAAAAGTCATTACCAAGACCAATGGCATGGAACTTTGCCCCAGTGTATTTTTTTTAGGAGTTTTATGGTTTCAGGTCTTATGTTTAAGTCTTTAATCCACTTTGAGTTGATTTTTGTGTATGGAGTAACAAAAGGGTCTAATTTCATTCTTTTGCATGTGGCTACCCAGTTTTCCCAAATCATCATCATTTTGAGTTGGAGTCTCATTCTGTTGCCCAGGCTGGAGTGCAGTGGCACAATCATGGCTCACCACAGCCTTGATCTCCTGGTCTCAGGCAATCCTTCCACCTCAGCCTCTCAAGTAGCTGGGACTGTAGGTGTGCACCATCATGCCTGACTCATTTAAAAATTTTATTTTGTGGAGAGGAGGTCTCACTATGTTGCTTAGGCTGGTCTAGAACTCCTGGGCTCAAGGGATCCTCCCACCTCGGCTTCCCAAAGTGCTGGAATTATAGGTGTGAGCAGCCGCACCTGGTCTGAACCATTAGTACAGAAACTTATTTCCCCATTGTGTTTTTTTGGTGCCTTTGTCAAGGGGTGTTTTTTGGGCCCTTTCATGGTTCCGTATGAATTTGAGGATTGTTTTTCCTGTTTCTGTGAAAGATGTCATCGGAATCTTGGTAGGGATTGCATCAACTTGGTAGATTGCTTTGGGTAGTATGGACATTTTAACAACATTAATTATTTCAGCTAATGAACATGAGATATCTTTCCATTTATCCATGTTATCTTCAGTTTCATCAGTGTTTAGTAATTTCAGGGTATAGATTTTACACCTCCTTGGTTACATTTATTCCTAAGTATTTTATTCTTTTTGATGCTGTAAACAGGATTATTTTCTTAATTTCTTTTTCAGTATATTCATTGTTATTGAACAGAAATGCAATTGATTTTTGTATGTTGATTTTTGTACTCTGCAGCTTCAATGAGTTTACTAGCTCAACTGTTTTTGGTGGTATCTATATATGGTCAGATCACCTGCAAACAGAGATAGTTTTACTTTTGCCTTTCTGATTTGGATGCCTTTTTTTTTCCCCCTTGCCTAATTGCTCTGGCAAGGACTTCCAGAACTGTATTGAATGAAGTGGCAAGAGTAGGCACCCTTGTTATTGTTGCTGATCTTAGAGAAAAACCTTTCAGCTTTTCACTATTGAATATGATTTGGGCTTGTCATATATGGCCTTAGTGAACCCCAAATTTTAAATCTATAGTAACAAATATGTATACTATTCTAGTGTCTTCTTTTGACTCCATTGGCTTGGTTACCCTGCTTTTAAGGGCTGCATGATTTCCATTTTTAATTTAATACATTTTGAATGATTAAGTAGCAGGAACATAGGTTTGCTATGATTTCCCCCCCCCCAAGTATTTAAATTTATCTTAAAACTTAAATCTTCCAGTTTCTACCAATCTTTCTTTCTTACACACATATGCAGGTATAAAATCTTATTGTTTTGGGAAACTTCTGACATTCAGTCAACATCATTCTTCCTTAGTGTCGGGACTTGAGCCTTGTCTGTTCAACACCTATCTTCCCAGCTCTTTCTGGAGAAAAGTATAAAGGTGGGTCTTCTGCTAGAAGCATGCTTTGGCACCAGAGGACACACAGCCAGAGTTGTCATGATTTTGGGATCTATTTGTTGAAAATAATTAAAGCTTGATTTGTTTTATTGCTTACTTTGGATTTTATTCCTGGATATAGTAACTGTTGGCAGAAGGCATGCAGAAATCCTTGCAAAGACTGGTTTTATATGATCTGTGAAGGTGATCAATTTAAAATCCCATAAAATAAGTTGTATGAAAAATTTTGAGTATGTGTTTATGTGCATTTTTCTAGGAGAGGTTCATGGTTTTTGTTAGATTCTCAGAGCAGGGCCTGTGACCCAGGAAAGATAAAAAATGGCTGCCCTAGAGTTGGAGGTTAAATCGAGGGATTTGCCAACCATTTGAACACTGAGGCTTCTGCCTTCTCCCACTGACCCCTTCTCCATCTCTGTCCTGTGCCTGTAGCCTTTTCTTAGGAACATACAAGAAATAATCTTTTGCTACCCAAGTGCTTAGGGATGGACCAAGAAACATCTCGAGGGTTCATTGTAAGAGGAAAAAAGTAACTGGCAAGTGGTTATTTTACCCCAATAATCTTTTTTTTTTTTTTTTTGAGTAGGAGTCTCACTCTGTCACCCAGGCTGGATTGCAGTTGATCCTTCCACCTCAGCCTTCCAAGTAGCTGTAACCACAGGCATGCGACACCATACCCAGATAATTTTTTAATGTATCATGGAGACAAGGTCTTGCCAAATTACCCTGGCTGGTCTTGAACCCCTGGACTCAGGCAATCCTCTCACCTCTGCCTCCCAAAGTGCTGGGTACAGGTGTGAGCCACTGTGCCTGCCTAATCCTTTTTTTTTTTTTTAAAGGAGATAATCACGATGGTTGATGAAATTCTGCCAAACAACAGCTGTATGTGGTGAGACATTAAACTGTTTCTTTTTTTTTATATTCAATATTTTTTATTATGATATTGTGGGGTACAGTTAAGGGTTAGGTATACAAATATGCCTCATTCAGGCACCCTTGTTAATAAGAGGTGTCTCCCTATCCCCAGACAGATATTGACTACCATTAATCCTATCACCCTCCCCCTCCCCCCCATAGTTTCCCACCACTGTCAGTCATTTTCTTATGGTAATACATTGGATGATCAAGGTCCACTATATGAGTGAGAACATGTGATACTCAGTTCTTTGTTTCTGTGAGAGGTCACTCAGTATTATAGACTC
>CAUYQG010094480.1:0-14676 GCA_963574415.1 Tarsius wallacei
CGGGGATTGGGCTGGGTTCTGGGTCCTGGAAGGCTGGGCTCAGTGCCGGCTGGCGGGGCACCCACATTCCCCTGCTCCCTGGACTGGCAAGTACCCTCCCCCACTAGGGACCTGCTCTGCGCCCTCCATCTCCCCAGCCTCCATTTCCCTCGACCTTTTCTCACCTCTTCTGGGTACACAGCTCATTCCCAACCCCCAGCCCCCCAGTCTCCTGGGGTCCTAAGAGATTGACTGGCTCTTACTTGCGGTCTCACTTCTTCTGGGCTCCTGGCTTGTCTCTGCCCCTGCTTTCTCTGAGTCTTAGTCCCACACTGGTACTCGCTTGCTCTCTGTCTGTCTCTTTGCCTCCTCTCTCTCATTCTCTCTGCCTGCCCGCCAGGGCCTGTCCCATCGCATCCAGTCTCTGTCTCCTGGAAATGCCTTTCCGTTGAGTCTCCATTTCATGTGTCTCTTGGGCCTCTCTCTGACTCTGCCCAACTTCTCTCTTCTCTGCTGTTAGCAGACCTCCCTTTCTTGGCAGGTCTCTGTTTATATCCCCCCTCTCTCTGTCAGAACTCCCCATCCATCCTTTCTCTCTTTCCACTTCTCTCTTTCATTCTTTGCCTCTGCCTCCACTTACCTGTCCTCCTCCCTCCCTCTACCTCTGGGCTTGGAGGCTGTCTTCCCCCTCACTTTTCTGTGTCCCTCCCCCAGATCTACTCTGGATGCTCTGTGGTCCACACTGACTTTTGCTGGCTGGTTTCGCTCTTCCTACTCCCATCCTGTCTCCCCATATCTGCGTTACCTCGCGTGGCCTTTCTGCTCCATTCCTCCCCACGCCTGGGGGCTTTCGGGCCCTGGGATCTTCTTGCTCCTCCGCACGGCATCCCCGAGTGTCTCAGGGTGGCTACACCTCTGTGTGGGCTTGCTCCCTCATACCAGTGCTCGCCCTATCCCTGCCTGTGCCCTCAGTTTCCCTCCCTGACGCTCCCTCTTTCCCTTTCCTAGTGTGTTATCCACCTGTCTCCCTGAGTGCTTCTCCCTTGCGCCTTTCCCCTTTGCCCTTCTTCCACAGGCCTGCTGTGCAGCTCCACATACTTTTCAGCCTAGCTTTTAAAGTTTTGCTATTTCTCTCCTCACAGTTCTTGTTATTTACTGATTTATGCCCTCTCCCCTGCCCCATTTGCCTTTGCTGACCCTACTTGCCTTCTCATTTTTGCTAACATCTCTGCTTTATCCACTTGTCTGTCTCTCTCCCCTGGTAGGGCCTCATCTCAGCCCCTTTTCCTCAGTTGTTTGCTGTGTTTCCACCTTTGTGTTCCTTTGCCTGAGTCTCTGGGCCTGTGAGTCCCAGACCTGCCTAACACCTTGCCCCTGCTCTCTCATACCCTCTGTCTTGTCTCTATCCCCTTTGGTCCCTGTTTTACATCTAGGCTGTGTCTCTCTTCTCTCTCTCATTCAGTTCCAGTTTCTGCCTTTTGGATTGTCTTTCTCTGTGTACCTTTCTGTACCTCTGTGTTCATCTGCTGTCCCCAGTGCTGTCCTACACTCTTTCTGCTCCTACCTGTATCTGCCACTTGTAGGTCCTTGTCCTTCTGTCCTATCTCTCCCTTGGTCTTTCTATCCTCTGGTCTCTGCTCCCTGATTTGCCCCAGAAGTTCCTCGGGTGACCCATCCAACTCCTGACTCTTTCCTAACCCTGCCTTTCACACCCCTCCCTTTGTGAGCACTCCTTCCGGGTCTCCCAGCATCCCTTGCTTCTCCACTCTTGACAAGCCGTCACCTTAATCTAAATTAGTTTGCAGTCACCAACCTGTCCAGCATGTCTTCCCACCCCAGCCTCTCCTTTCCAGAGGCCTAGAGAGAGAGAGTGGTGACTTGTTCAAGGTCATGCAGTGAGATGGGAGCAGAGACTGATCAGTATCCTGCTGCCCTGGCCTAGGTTTTTCTAGCTACTTGAGATGGTCAGAAGTGTTGACTTATGCCTCAGCTCTTCCCTAGCAGTTCTTATTCTGCCATTTCACCAGCTCGGGCCCTCCTTCCATGAGGACTGGGTGGGGTGTGGGAGGTCCAGACACACTTTACAGCACTTTGGACCCCATATGACCCTATTCAATGGAAACTCAAGTGTCCCTTTTCTTGGGCACAACTCTCAGCCAGGAAGAGCTGTGCATCTGGCCAAACTTATCCCTTTCCAGTGGTTGCCCTGAAGAAGGCCAGGGTGCCTGGAGGAATTCCTGACTCCCTGGGGGTGGAGAGTTGTGAGAAGCAAAGATATACTGTCTCCTCCTTTTCTTCAGGTCTCCAGAGCAGGATGGCACCCACTTCTGGCAGGCAGCTCACTCCCTGCCTTACTCACTGTCTTTCCTTCCAGCTCTTCCTGGTTGCATCTGAGTTGGTTTGTGTCTTCTCTCCATCCTCTGTCTTCCTCTTTCTGTGACTGGCCTGTGACTTAGTTTCCCCTTCTCTGGCCTGCTCCTCTCTCTTCCTCTCCTTGCTCTATCTTTTTGCTGTCTCCATGTCTCCTTATCTTCCTGTCTCTTCCCTCTTTTCTTCTCCTAGTTCTGTACTTAGTTTCTTGTAACTCTCCTCTGTTTCTTTCCATTTCTATCCCCATTTTTCTGTCCTCCTGTCATTTCTGTTTCCTTGTAGTTCTGCCAGTTTTGACCTTTCATCTTTTCTGAGTCTCTTTGTCTTTCTTCTCTCTAACTTTCTTCTACTTTCTGTCTCTCTGTTTCCTCCCTTCTCTCTCTTTACTCTTTTTTTTTTTTTTAAATTAGTCCTTTTACTGCTTTGGTCTATCCAACTGTGGGGGTGTGTGGTATGTGTGTGTGTGTGCACATGCACACACACACACAGGTGCCTCTCTGTCTCGCTTTCCACATCTCTCCCCAAGTTTCCTAACTCCTGGATACTTTCCCCTCCAGACCCTGGATGTCCAGGCCTCTTTCCCCTTGGGATTGTGGGAACCAGGGACGTCAGGAAGGTGGCAAGTGAGGCCTGGGATGGGGTTGCCTAGCAACCACCGCATCCTCTCCAGCCGGTTTCTGTTGCCTAGTTGCCTAGTGACGGCTGCCTGCCCAGAGACAGGGGCGGGACTGGGTGGGGGGTGGCACTTCCTGGTTTTCTATTGGGGTGGGGCTGGTCCCTGGAATTCACTCCTACCTGAGATCCTGGCATGCCTCCCTCCCATTTTGGTAGCTGTGCCCATTCTTTCATAACCTGTCCCACTCAGTGCTGTGAGCTCCTTTCTGCTAGTGCCTCTCTAAGCCTGAGCTTTCCTTCTAGCAATGCCCTCAATATCTCGAGCTTCTCACCAGAGCAGAGCCCTTCAGCACTGTGAGCTTCTCACCAGCAATGTCTCGGGGGCTGTGGTTACCACAGCAGCCCTCCCAGAGTCCTCCCAGAGGCTCCATTTCCCCCCACATCAGCAGTCTCCCTGTGGGTTGGGGGTCTCCCTGCAGGTGGCGAGTGGGGGCCGCGGCAGCTGCGTCCCCATGAGGAGGGGAGGAAGATGCCGGCTGAGCTGCTGCTGCTGCTGATTGTTGCCTTTGTCAGCCCCAGCTGCCAGGTGCTCTCATCACTGCGCATGGGTGAGGCCCTCCAGCACCCTGCCCTGGTCCTCAGAGACCCTTCCGTTGAGCCCCATGACTCCTCTTTGGGGACCCAGGCATGCCAGTCCCTCAGGACCCAGGAATCTGGACCTCAGCTCTCAACTTTCCTCAGCAGTGAGGAGTTCCAGCCTCCTGTTCCTCCTTCCCACCTAACACAGGAGTTCAGACCCCCAACTCTCACCAACCTCAGACCAGGAGTCCCTACACTCCCCTCACCCTAGAACTTGGAAGCCCAGGACCCCAGCCCTTCCTTTTTCAGGACCCAGGAGTCTGGTCCCCAACCCTTTTGTCCCCTTAGCTGCAATCCTGGACGACCAGACAGTGTGTGGCCGCGGTGAGCGTCTGGCCTTGGCCCTGGCCCGGGAGCAGATCAACGGGATCATCGAGGTCCCAGCCAAGGCCCGAGTGGAAGTAGACATCTTTGAACTGCAGCGGGACAGCCAGTACGAGACCACGGACACCAGTGAGCGGGGCCACGGGGGCGTGGGGTGAGGCAGGGCAGGCTGGTGGCCCTCAGTCTATTCCTCTGCCCCCAGCCTCTATCTTGGTCTTGTCCTCTTCTAGCTCTGCCTGCTCCCTTCTTTCCTGCCTGATTCTGCCTTCTCCTTCCCAGAAATGACTGCTGCTGGCTATAGGGAGGTGGGTTGGGACTGTGAGAACATAAGCCCCAGTCCTACCCTGGAGGAGCTCAGGATCTCATTAGGAAGATGAGCCAGTCATATCTTCACAGCTGCCTGGGGACACTTGTCAGCCCCTAGAGCTGAATAACGAGGGGACCATGTAACAAGGCCAGGGGACTCAGAGACAGGGGTTAGCGAAAGTATTCTGTAGAAGGCTAGTCTGAAGCTGAGCTTTGAAAAGGTGAGCAGGATATAGAAAGAGTGGCATGACTCCAAGCACGACCGGCAACAAGATGGGGGTGCGTAAGTGTTTGTTGAATACTGATGGGCTGAATGCATGTTCAGAGGTGTCACTTGAAGAGATGTGCTGGACTTGTAGACCTTTGGGAGATGCTGCCTTAAAACATGTTTTAGACAGTTTTCTTTCCTGCAGGCCTTATTATATTCATGTGTGTTTCACATCACCAAAATGGGGAATGAGATACAATTTTTCCCAGACTTTTTTGGCTGGTGTGGCACAGAGCACAATTTAGGAGAAGCTGGGCTGGAGGGTGAGGAGGGACATGGTGTTCCAGGCTTGTGCCTAGAGGCTGGAGCCATGGTGGGGTGGGGGCGATAGGGAAGTATTTGGAGCCAAGGAATGGGGTATAAGGTTAAGCCCATCCAGACCACCAGAATTCAGGACATTCTTGGGAAGATCATGAGAGACTTCTGGGCTGAATGTGACAGGGCAGTGGGAAGTGAGGCTGGGCAGATTGGCAGGCTGGCTTGAGGAGAGATACTTGCAGTGCCAGGGTAAAAGATGCCATCCTCACCCACAGGCAGAGGGGAGCTATTGATAGGTTTACACCAGGGAGCTGACTTCAGAGAGGAGAATCTGGAGGCTAGATTTGGGTGATGAGTGAGGAGACTAGTACATGCCTGAGTTGAAAGTCCTAAGCTAGGGCAGGAGAGAAGGGTTTAACAGAAGGGAACTGATGTGAGAAAATTTGAGGACAAAGAAGAGACAGGATTAATTGGTGACTAATTGGCTGTCAGGAGAAAGATAGAAGGCAAGGACCATTTTTGTCTGGGTGAACAATGGGGTCCTCACCAGCGTGGAAGGCACAGAAAGAACAAGTTTAGAAGAAGATGAGGCATTTAGTTATGATGCTGTTAGTTAGATGTAGCAGAAACCCAACTTGGGCTGGTTTAAAAAAAAAGGATAACTTATCACCTCATGTCACTAAAAGGCCTAAGAACTCATTACCAGCATAGCTGGATAGAGGTATTCAAACATTGTCCCCAGATTGTTTCAGGCATGGCTGGATCCAGGCATTCAAATGATGCCCCAGGAATCTCTCTTTATCTCTGGGTCTTGCTTTCCTCTGAGCTGGCTTCATTTTCAGGAATGCTCTCCCCACTGGGTGGCAAGATGGCTTCAGCAGCTCAAAGCGTACATCTCACCAGTTTAGCAAACTCAGTAATAACTGTAGCAGAAGACCTAGGGAAGGCTCTTGGTGGTCTGATTTGAGTGTATGCCCATCTCTGAAGCAGTCACTGTGGCTAAGAGGTTGTGGTTCTGTGAGTCCTCAGGCCTAAGCTGGTACCAGTTGATCATAGAAACCACGTGGACTGAAGGGTAGGGGTCATTCTTCCAAGAGACATTAAGGTTCTGCCATGAGAACAGGCATTGGACAGGCAAAACCAACAGCTTTCCACCTCCCATGCACCTAAGGGGAAAAGAGAGCAGAAGAAAGAGGAGTACGTGAATGCAACAGGAGAGTGGTGTTCAGAGTGTGGAGAATCCAGGGGACCTGGCTTTGAGGCCAGCAGAGGGTGTTGAGTGCATTGTAGGCTGTGGCATGGCTGAAAAGGTTGAGGAAGATGAAGGCTGTGAGACTGGCGCTGGATTTGCAGGCCAGAGCAGCCCCTGATGTCTCTTTCTCTTCATCCCTTTCTTTGCTCTCCCTTGGTCTGACCTGTCCCTCTGTTGCTGTTTCTCCTGTCTCTCTCTGTCTCATGACCCCTCTTGTTCACTGTGTTGGGTGGGATCAGAGATTGGCTCTCTGAGGCCCAGGTACTGGAGAAGGATCAGGCAGCTCCCAGTGTCTGGATCCTCTCCTGGGCAAGGGCAGTTCCTTGGGGGATGGAAAAGGAGAGGAGCCAGGGGGTCCCTGACTCTGGTCTCTTCCCTGTGCCTCGCAGTGTGTCAGATCCTGCCCAAGGGGGTCGTGTCTGTCCTGGGGCCCTCCTCCAGCCCAGCATCTGCCTCCACCGTGAGCCATATCTGTGGGGAGAAGGAGGTGAGGTGGGGAGTGCAGGTGGGACAGGGTCGGGGAGTGGGTCCCTGGGAGGAAAGGGCTGTGGAGGAGCAGGATGGAAGCCAAAGCTCCCTCTCTGTTCAGATTCCCCACATCAAGGTGGGCCCCGAGGAGACGCCTCGCCTTCAGTACCTTCGCTTCGCGTCTGTCAGCCTGTACCCCAGTAACGAGGACGTCAGCCTGGCCGTCTCCCGAATCCTCAAGTCCTTCAACTACCCCTCGGCCAGCCTCATCTGTGCCAAGGCTGAGTGTGAGGGAGGAAGATTGGACGTTTCCTTTTCTTTTTTCCCAAACACCCCTTCCCAGGAGTTCTGGTGTCCCATATGGTCGTTCAGTACCCAGGAGACCCAGGCACTAGGCTCTCCTTATTTCCACCATCCCTTATCCCTTCAGAAACCAAGATTTCCGGTTTCATAGACCTCTCCTCCCCCCAAAGAGACCCATTTGGTCCCTGGGTGGTGACTAAGCACTTGTTATATCAAGGCCCTCTGCTAAGCCCTTAGTGTGGTCCCTGGGTGCACAGGATCCAGGTCTAGTGGAGGTTGCAAGTGGTTGAGCTTTTGTGATACAGAGTAGAACATGTGCTGCCAGGAGGTGTGCGGGTCTCTAGGCATCCGTAGGAGGAATCCTAACCCATCTGGGAGGTTCAGAGTCTGCGTCAAAGCTGAATCTGAAAGGTTGGGGTGAGGGGGGAATGTGTTATTAGCAGAGGGCATGGTGGGCACAGAGGTGGAAGGCCCAGAGAGTGTGGCCCTTTTGAGAGGCTTAAAGATGCTCTCTATGGCTAGTGGGGGAGCAGTAAGGCGAGAGATGATGGGACCCCGGAGGGTTCCACACAGGTAGATGAGGGGACACAGAAAGAGGATGAGATGGAGAGTGACATGAGGAGGTATGGCAAGGAGGCCAGCAAGAGGCGGTGCTGGTCTGGGTTTGGAGGGTGGCAGTATGGATGGAGGGGCCAGGATGGACTTGAAGAGGGTTGGTGGGGGAAGGAGGGGATGGGCCCAGGGGGATCCAACCTTCTGCTGAGAACGGGGAACACAGTCCATCCAGGGCACATGTTGGTTGTGAAGTGTCTTTGAGACATTCATGTGAGATGTCTGGTAGGCTGGTGGACTTGTGGATGTGGGGCTTGAGAGAGAGGAGAGACCATGCTGTGTAACCTCTAAAAGGAATTCCTCTTTAGGAAGGGTTTTTTTCTTCTAGAGTCAAGGGGTACATGTGCAGGTCTGTTATATGGCTATATTGCATGATGCTGAGGTTTTCAGAAGATATTGAGCACTTGCTATGTGCTAGACACTGTTCTTGGTGTTAGGGGTCTAACTGTGAGTGAAGTGGTCAGGAAACCCTGCCCATGTCAAATTACATGCTGATGAGAGGAATTAGGCAGTGAACACCACAAATAAATTTGTTACATGGTTAGAAGTAGTAAGTTCTGTGAAAAAGTAGACATGAGTAATGAGGATTGGGAGTCTGGTGTGGGGTGGAGTTCAATTTTAAATGAAATGGTGGACTCGGGCCCCATTAAGGGGGTGACATTTGAGTAAAGACCTGGAGGAGGGCAGGGAGAGAGCCATGTGAGCATATAGGAGAAGAGGGCTTTGGGCAGAGGGAACAGCCAGAGCAAAGGCCATAGGACAGGAGCATGACAGTGGCGTGGCCAGAGCCGGGTGAGTGAGTGATGGAAAGAGGAGGAGCTGAGGTCCGGAAAGTAACGAGGGAGATGGGCAGATCGCGTGGAGCCTTGAAGGCTGTGAGGACTTTGACTTTTGGAACTCTGAATGAAATGAGAGTCCCTTGGAGGGTTTGGAGCAGAGGAAGAACACACTGGATTCACCTCATGCTGGCTGCCGTGTAAGGCATGACTCAGGAGAAGTTTGGCTGTTGCAACAGGCAGGAGATAGCAGTGGCCTGGGCCAGGGTGTGGGCGATGGGGTCTTATGTGTTGGAAGGTGGGGCCTAGATGGATGGTGTGTGAGTGTAAGAGAGAGGAGCCAGGGTTTTGGCCTGGAGGTGCTGTTCACCAACACGGGGAAGCTCCGTGGTTTAGGCAAGAAGAAGAGAAGTGTTGAGTGTGAGATGCCCGTCAGACATCCTGTTGGGAGTCAGGAAGGTGGCAGAGGCAGGAGTCTGGAGTTCTGAGAAGCAGTCTAGGTTGAGATTTTAATTGGGGAGGGCCCAAGCTTTGGGTCCCTGAGCCCAGTACCCCAAGGAACTCAGCTGTGCTGGGAGATAGGGAGTGCTGCTCCATCTCGGCACACTTTCCAACCCTTTGCCCAGCTGCCCCATGTTGGAGAGGAGAAAGGAGTGTCCGCCCCATGCTGAACACTCGGAAAGTCTCTAGCCTGAGGTCTGACCCCTCCCTCAGGCCTGCTGCGATTGGAGGAACTGGTGCGTGGCTTCCTCATCTCCAAGGAGACGCTGTCAGTGAGGATGCTGGATGACAACCGCGACCCCACGCCACTGCTCAAGGAGATCCGTGATGACAAGGTGTCCACCATCATCATTGATGCCAATGCGTCCATCTCCCACCTCATCCTCCGTAAGGTGAGCCCCTGCCTTCTGATTCCCTAAAGGGCTGGGAACAGAAACATGGGGTTACTGTGAGCAAGTCACCCCGTGCCCATGAGCACCTCAGGTGTCAAAAGGGAGTATCAAGACCCTCCTTTTGCATACACATGAAGTTTGTCTCTCAGCCTGGACGCTTCCTGGTTGTGTGGCCCCAGATAGTCATTGCATCTCTCTCATTGAGAACAATTAATAGTTCCTGCCTCAGTGGGCTGTTGTGAGTGAGTGAATGGCAGGTAAAATGCATGGGGCAGTGTCTGACCCAGGGTCAGTGCTAGCTATGTCTTACCTCCTTAGGATTTTTTTTTAGGGTCTCACTCTGTTGCCTTGGTAGGAGTGCAGTGGCATAATCACACCTTATCACAGCCTTGACTTCCTGAACTTAGGTAATCCTCCCGCCCCAGCCTCCTGAGTAGCTGGAACTACAAGTGCACACCACCATGCCCAGCTATTTTAAAAAATTTTTGTAGAGACAAAGTCTCGCTATGTTGCACAGACTGGTCTAGAGCTCCTGGACTCAGGCAATCCTCTTGCCTTAGTCTCCCAAAGTGTGAGGATTATAGGCATGAGCCCAGCCTCTATAGGATTTTTATTGAGCTCTGTGTTGAGGATCTTTTCGGGTTCTCTTTAATTTGGCTCTCACCCCACCCTTGGGGCAGGGGTCATGATGAAGAAGCTGGGGTTTGAGGGGGAAAGGACTGGCTCAAGGGCACACAGGAGGGGCCAGAGCACCAGGATCTTCCCCCAGAGGCTTGGCACATTTCGTCTACAAATGACCCACACTCATTAATCATTCCTTTGCTTCCCTGCTCTTAATTTTTCTTCATAATCAAATTTGTATCATTTATTTCTCTCCACTTTTTTTTTCAAACAATTAAAACCATATGTCACTGCTGATAATAGCTCACAGGAAGAAGTGTAAATGGAACCCATCAGGCTCTTGAGGGCAAAATGGCTCAGAGAAGAGATTTCTGGTTTGGGAGGCAGGCAGGCCTGGGCGGGGATCTCGGCCCCTCCTAGCCCAGCCAAGTGAACAGTTTTCTCTTCTGTCTCTGAGCTTGCCCCTCCCTGACACCCACATGATGAGAGCCCAATTCCAACTCCTGCCACCTAGGAAATGCAAGCTGGTTCCCTTTATGTTACAGTTCTCATGGGGGGACAGGATTGGGCACTCCTGGCAAGGAGAGGTTTTCCAGCTTTGTTCTTGTGGACTATGAGAAAGGCAACTCAAAAACAAATCTTGACATTCCAGTTGGCTGCCTGCTGTTGCAAAGTGCTTTTAAGGAATGCAGAGGGTAGACCGGGCGTGGTGGCTCACGTCTGTAATCCCAGCACTTTGGGAGGCTGAAGCAGGAGGATTGCTTGAGCCCAGGAATTCAGACCAGCCTGAGCTACAAAGCGAGATCTCGTCTCTACAAAAAATTTTTAAAAATTAGCCAGGTATGCTGTCACACTCCTGTAGTGCTGGCTACTTAGGAGACTGAGGCTGAAGGATCACCAGAACCCAGGAGGTTGAGGCTGCAATGAGCTGTGATTGTGTCACTGCACTCCAGTCTGGGTGACAGTGAGATTGCAACTCAAAAAAATAAAATTAAATTTAAGAAGATTGCAAGGGGTAGTTTTTCTGACTTTATAACTGACTAAAGCCCTGCTCACCAGCAGCCTAAACTTGGCTTTTGAGAAGTGCTGGGGATTCAAGTTAAGGTTCCCTTCCCAGCACCGTTTCTGAGGCTTTCTCTTGTCTGTCTCCAGAAGGAAGTCTTCTAAGTGCCCTAATGAGGAACAGGGGGCATTGGAGGGTCCTATTCTCTCCTCCAGCAAAACCTAGCCCACCTGGGGCACTAGTCAGCATAGTGGAACACAGGGGACCAAGGTCTTCTTCTGCCCTCACTTGGCTCCCCCTCCCTGTCTTTCTGTCTCTGAGGGTCTCATTCTGTGTTTCCCACTGGGTGTCTTCTCTCCAGGCCTGTCTCTAAATCTCTCTTCCTCTGTTGGGTTCTCCCCGTCTCTGGCTCTTACACTGACTCTTTGCCTCCCCTGTGTTCTCCAGGCCTCAGAGCTGGGAATGACCTCAGCTTTTTACAAGTACATCCTCACCACCATGGTACGTACCCCCTCTGACCCTTCCCTGCCCTCACTTTCCTCCCACTGAGACTGCCTCACTTGGGGCCCAGCCCGAGGCCTCACCACCTCCTGTTGGTCCTAGGACTTCCCTATCCTGCATCTGGACGGTATTGTGGAGGACTCCTCCAACATCCTGGGCTTCTCCATGTTCAACACCTCCCACCCTTTCTATCCTGAGTTTGTACGCAGCCTCAACATGTCCTGGAGGGAGAATTGCGAAGCCAGCACCTACCCGGGCCCTGCGGTGAGCACAGATGCCCAGTCACACCCAGAGACACACTGTGCACAGACACTTCCAGAGGCCCCTTCCAGACCTCGCTCAGATCATGCTCAGAACCTTCCAGCACTCCCAGAGGCCTTGCGTTGCAGCTCTGTGACGAGTCTGACCCATGGCCTCCTCCTTTCCCTCTCCTATGCTGTTCCAGCCACACCAGCCTGTCTCAGGGGGCCTCTGATGCCCCAAGCACAGGCTCACCTCAGGGCCTTTGCATGTGCTTTTCCTGCTGCCTTCTGTGTACTTCCCCAGAGATGAAGTGGCTCACTCCCTCCTCACCAGGTCCTGTGTCCCCTCGGTTGTAAGATTTTTTTTTGATGCTCCTGTTTAAAAAAATGGAAAACTACCTACTTTTTTTAGCTCACTTCCCTGTCCTCTCTTTTCCAAAAGCATTTATATTTGCTTATTTAATCACCATGTGGCTTAGTCTATATTCTACTTATATATAGATATAGATGTAAAGATTGTAAGTTCTGTGAGGGCAGGGATTTTTGTCTATTTTGTTTACCATTGTATCCCCAGCGCCTAAAACAGCTTAGTTCATAGTAGGTGTCCAATAATATATGTTGAATAAATGCAGACATACAAAAGATGCATATTTATGTGTATTTGTTCACAGACATATACTTATGTACCAACATACTGAGACACTCCTACTTGCACAGAAGTGTACACGGACACCATGCCATATAGTCAATGTATGCATGCTGAGGGTATCATGCATCCTGACACAGGCATATTAGTATGCACCCCTGTGCACACCTACACAATGCAGATACTCAGACCTTCACACCAACCCAGGTAGGCCATACACTCAAGCACACACATATGCCCATAGTCATCAGTCCAGCTCTGTGGCCGGGCATGTTGCACACTCACTGTGTTCTGTGTGTTTTGGGGGTATTATGTCACTGGATCCCCACAACAGTGCTTGGAGGTAATGATAACTATTAGCTCCATTTTACAGGGGAAGAAACTGAGGTTCAGGGAGGGATGGGGACTTGGTCCTGCTGCAGAGTCAGGAAATAGCAAAGGTGTGCCTCCAATTCCAGCACCTGCCTCCCAGGCCTAAGACCAACCTAAGATCATCCTGTCTCCCTGACACCACACCCACTCTGTGTACAGATGAATGGGTGCATTCGTCCAGCTCCACGCACATAAAAGTGTCCCAGACACACTCAGACAGGGACTATGGCCGTCTTCCCAGCCTGCATTGACCTGATTCCCGGGCACCCCTGTCCATATGGGTGGCACAGGTGGCTGTCCAGGCAAACCCTCGCAGAGACACGTGGCCATGCACACTCAGAGAGCTACTCCCACCAAGGCCTGGGCAGCATGCACACCTTACCCACTATCATTCATGTTTCCTGAGAAACACACCAAGGCTGCTTCCTTACTCCTGTCCCACCTGGTTTTCTATTCCCGGAGAGAGAGGAGTTATTTGAGGACTTGGGGTTAGCACCACAGGAGGCTTCAGGGCTCCCCTGGTTCAGTGGCCTCTTTCCCATCCCGCCCCCTTCTCTGCCCCCACCCCAGCTGTCGGCCGCCCTGATGTTTGATGCTGTGCATGTGGTAGTGAGCGCCGTCCGAGAGCTGAACCGCAGCCAGGAGATCGGCGTGAAGCCGCTGGCCTGTACGTCGGCCAACATTTGGCCCCATGGGACCAGCCTCATGAACTACCTGCGCATGGTGAGTCTGGAGCAGGAGTGGGTGGAGGAGACAGGGTGGCAGCCGCCTCAGATGGGGCACTCACTATATCACTCTCGGCTCTCTGCCCTCTCCTCCCACCTCCAACCTCACCATCGTCTCTGGACTTCCTCTGGATCTCCTCACGCTTCCATCTCATCTGTCCTCTCCTGGCTGTTCTCTGCCTGTCTGGGTTGCTCTCTCTTTCTCGTTCTGGATCTTGCTCTTTTCTGCCTTTTGTTCCATCTCTCCCTTGTTTACTTGCGTGTTATCTTGCTTTTTTGACTGGTCTTCCTGGTCTCTCTCCCTCTTTCTTGTCCTTTCCACCTCATTTCTGTGCCTTTCTCTATGGATGTCTCATCCCCACTGGACCTTTCTCATGCATTGCTGGGCCCTGCCACCCTTCCCTCTGCCCTGCCTCCCCACCCTGCTAGGTAGAGTATGATGGGCTGACCGGGCGAGTCGAGTTCAACAGCAAAGGGCAGAGGACCAACTACACTCTGCGCATCCTAGAGAAGTCCCGGCAGGGCCACCGTGAGGTGAGCAGATCCAGGGTGAAACCAGAGCCCTGCCAGGGTGAGGGTGGGAGGTGGGCCCAGAGGCTGCTGTGTCCTTGGGCAGGGCTTGCACTGACAGCACCCTCTCTGCCCTCAGATCGGGGTGTGGTACTCTAACCGGACCCTGGCCATGAATGCCACTACTCTAGACATCAACCTGTCGCAGACACTGGCCAACAAGACCCTGGTGGTCACAACCATTCTGGTGAGTGTTCTCAGAAGAGGGCCTGGGGGGTGCAGTAAGTGAAGGGGCCTGAACTCCGGGCCTTTCCTGAGTGGTACCCAAACCAATTCTAGCTCTCCCCGTGAGGTAGAGGGATTGCTCAGCTGGCACAGCACACAAGCTGGTGGGGGCAGGACCCTTGCACCCCACAACCCCAGATTCTGACCAAATCATCACTGTCCTAACCACTGCCAGAGCAGGGAAGGGTATGGATGCTGCATCAGAGCCAGACTCAAAGACTCACCCCTACTCCTTGCCCAGTGACTGACCTGTGGTCAGCCTTTGTTAATCACAAGTGACAGAATGCCATCTTTGCGAACCGAGTGTGTTGACACATGCCAACTTATTTAGTATCCATCTTGAAGATGTGAAAACTGAGACTTGGAGAGGGAAAGTGACTTGCCTAGGGTCACACAGCAAGTACCTAGCATAGCCAGGACTGGAAGCCATGTCTCTAAGGCTCCAGAGTACCCAGGGCCACCTCTGTGCTAGTGAAGCTCCAGACCTCTCATTAACTGAGTGCCTGCCAAGGACATTGTCCTATAGCCCCAGGGTACCATTCCTACATTTTACCAAATTAGAGGCAGAGGGGCCTTTGTGTGTCAGCATGTATTGACTGCTCTTCACCAGACCCAGACTGGAGTGCAGTGGCCGCTCCCGGCCACCGCAGCCTCGACCTGCTGGGCTCTGGCGATCCTTCCGCCTCAGCCTTCCGAGTAGCTGGAACT